>DWPT01005097.1:0-12550 GCA_018251895.1 Agathymus mariae mariae | reverse complement strand
TGTAATATATCCTGTAATATATATGTAACTGTAATATATATGTAAATATATCCCTTAAAAATTGCATTAAATATAAAGAAAAAATCGTGCGTACCTTATACAGGTAGAATTCATATAATTATTTTTACACATGAAATAACAAATCACAAACAGCATAAGTGATTTAGTATGTAGGTACAACATACGTGACGATATACGACTGGTGCCAAAAAATCATAGGCGAATTTTATTGGATATTCATGCTACGTGACCAAACTGAGTGATGACACGTAGAGAGCGTAGGGATTTTTTGCTCCATATAAAAATTTAACTACATACAGATGTCTTTCAACCTAAAATAATCAATTTTTTTAAAAGAATTAATGCAGAAATAAATAAACGATTTATTATTTAACAAAGTACGCATATTACTGTTTTCGGTATAAACTAATTTCTAATGAAATTTCGATACGCTTACTTCCATAAATTAGATTTTAATAATTCCGTAGCCGAATACCAAAAACGATACCCATATGATTAAGTCACGTACGTCTGACCGTATGTTACAACCATTTTACTTGGAGAATATTGTTGTACATAAACAGAAATACTATAAGATACGTAGTTAAAAATAATTAAAAACGATATACTATAACGTTGTAACGCGATAACAAGCTGTAAGTTGTACTTAGTTCAAAAGTAGGGAAATAGCTTTGTTTTTGATGGTAAAATTAAATACATACATAAATATAGATATTTATTTTTGGTACCGAATAAATGGTATATAACACTAACTCCCACGATTCTGAACTGTGCGTTAAATAAATTTATGAAATAAAACCTCTACAAATGAGAAATCAATATCACGTGAATCCTGTTGAAGGTGCGATGTTATTCTAAAGATTAATCCAATCATCGAACGTCTATGGTAACTTTAGCTTTCGTCACGTCTCGCGTCTACGACAATCCTCAACTGGTTAAAACCTTTAAATTTATAATAAGTTGGTAAAGTACCGTTGTGAAACTATATGAATACCAATAATAATAATATTATATTCTTTTAACCGACTTCAAAAATAATAACTACAAAATCGTTGTGTAAAACACATATTTTAACAAAATTAACTGACTTTGATTTCTGATAAAAGTATACATTTCGAATTCATTGCCCAAGTATGAAAAAATGTCATCTCCTAATTTTATTCCTTATGGGTGCTATTATTTCTTCAAATTTAAATAGTTTAAATAGTTAAATAATGAATTTCTGCTTTTTGGTATTATTAATTTGTAGTTATTCTTCTTGAAATTGGTATTTTTATTAATATTTTTTATTTTGTTTTAAATATGCATAAGTAATAAATAAGGTTGTACAAAATGTTATTATGAAACGAAAAAAAAAAGATAACCAGTACCAAACGAAAATGAACTTAATTGGCTGTTGAGGAATTGCATTTTTCTTTCCAAGACAACATCATCACACCTGGTTAATTTTACCTCAGCAATTATCATTAAATACGACTTAATTATTGCTATACGTTGAGATGTTCCACTCTTTTTCTTCAAAGCCCATCATCAAATCTTCTCGATATTAAAAAATAATTAATTTCAAGATATTTCATAGACAGTGAAAAATAATCATGAAAATCGTTTCATAAACAATTAAGTTATAACTGGAAAAAACACTAACACACACAAACAAGAACGTAGAACCTCAACCTTTTTTGAAGTCGTTTAAAAACGAAATTTTAATGTAAACTGCAACAAATATCTGTTAACACAGTTCAATTATTTTCATTCGTCGAGGAGTTCCATTGTTAATCACTAAAATCAGCATCAGCAAATCCTTATCATGTTTAAAGGGGACAAACTATCTCATGTCCTGTAAAAAAAACAGTAAATATATAAAAAAATACGGCTGCCGTACATACATAAAAAAATACATACACATGAATATACAACCTCTTCCTTTTTTGAAGCCAGTTAAAAATCAGCATCACTTTCGGACTGATGAAAAAAGATCCAGTCGATAGTGTCAGGCGTTACTTGGCGGAAATTCATTGTTATTAAATTAGTATTAATTTACTTTGCAACAATCCGCAGGCACAATCTATGATGGTATATACTTCTATACATTCATAGAACCTTCCTGCCTCCCACAAAGTAAAACATGCATTTATGAAAAATTAAAGTATATACCAACTTACATACCTACCGTCACCAACACGTGTTTAGCTCGGAAACGGAGCATTAACCGCAAAGTGAGCGTCTGCTATCGAACGTGGACCTTTTAAGGAAAAATATCCACTTGCAATATTATTATTAGCGTATTATTAATAAAATAAATTATAATAGGAGTCTATTTTTGGTTCACAATTTTACGGAAACGATACATTTTTAATAAGACGCCGCGCCGTGTCTCCCCACAATTTCAACTGGTTTAGACCTATGCGTATAAAAAAAGACAAAGGATTATTCTTATCGCAAATCTTAAACTTTAAATAAAATTTAACTGCCAAATAAAAAAACCTTTGAAGCAGGAATTTGCAGGATTATGTTCGTACAAAATTCAGAAATACTCGTTTTACGATAAAAAAAAGTATAATTGAGCAGAATTCTTCTAATTCTTACTGAATTTAACGAGAGCAGCTGAGCCCTCTTCGCCATGTCTTTATGGTAATGAAAGGAAAACGAAGTTGATGTGATCTTGAGTGGGTGGCCACTTGCTGATACGCATAATTTCACCTTTATGTGGAGACGAAGAAAGATAGAATAATGATGTGAAAAGAAAAATATGCTTACTGTATAAAAATGATGATTTAAAAACGTGAAATATATATACATATATATAATACTTTTTTTTACATGGGATAAATTAATGCTTGACAACAATCCCACCTGATGGTAAGCGGTGATGAAGTCGAGTGCACTAACATTTAAAAGTCTAATCAATCTCCTCTTGAAGACTCCCACATCGTAAGTAGCCAGTAAAACCGACGTGGGAAATTTATTCCAGTCCTTTGCAGGGCGGATAATGAATGAACCGTGTTGTGCATGCAGGTGATACGTTCAATACCTAAGGATGGTTACCCGTCGTAAGTCGGGTTGTAATCAATATTCCTCTTGCTTTTCATTATATTAATTGGACGGAGTGAATAGGATGGGTAATGGCAGTTGAACGAGGCGCTGCGTCGGTGACCCCGGCATAGAGAAAGTGTCACCGCGTTATTGGGGCCTTAGCTTGGAGACTGCGGGGACGCCCGAACCCCCCCGGAGATCGCCATCAGGTCCCCTCCTCCGGTCGCCAACCGGCATGATGGGGCCACCCCGGGATTTTTCGCAGTTAGCGGGGTAGCCTTTCGCGGGTGGCTGTCCCACTACTTAGGCCCCCTACTGACTGCGGTCGGCCAGCGGTGCACTGTGCTTCGGATCCTGCTACCCTCCAGAGCCCAGCTCCCGGCACAACAAACAAACCAACTCATCACGACCGGTCTCACTAACGCAACGCAACTGTTCAGACTCATTGCCCATTCGACTTCATCAGACAACATGTCGCTTGGCGACACGTATAATAAGAAAAATAAGAAATATATATATATATATATTATACATTTTATCGTAATAGCTCCATAGCTGGGCTGCCATCTCATAGGCAGTTGGTAGTTCTGTGTGAGTTTAACGTCAATACATGGTTATACGTCCGTGAATACATTCACGAAAAAATTGCCTTCAAATATTTTCTACGTCTGCCTAAAATTTCTATAATTTTCGTCATTCACGATTATTTTCGTTGCGAGGATATTAACCTAATGGCTTTAATTAAAGTCCGTCTCGCAATCATCCTCTTATAAGGAAGCTCGTTGACGATGTGCCATAAATTTTGGCGTCTCACACTCGACACGGTGAGAAAGTAACACAATTTTGTTTGCAATACAAACAGATGAAGACCAAATTGAACGCGCCTAAGATAGGGCCCTATCCTGTAAATATATTCCGAAGTATTTTTGTGGAAATTCGAAGACAAAATGTTCTTGTAAATGTTGTATAAGATCATATATTTCCCTTATTTCTAATTGGCATTATTATCATCAACTTCCAGTAGCGTCCCCCATCAAGCATTGGTCTCTTCCAGTAAATGGAGATGTATGGTATATTACATATATGTATACGCTGGTTCCGTACACATTATTGACGTAGTTAGTAGCTAATCGCGTGTCAAAAATTCTTATATAGTTCGAAATCACCCGCCTTGATTAAGTACATGGCCAATATACCCTCAAAACCATCGTAGTACTGAAAAAATACGTAATATCTAATAATTATTTTGCAAATCTCGCTTGAGCTGAACCAGCTATGTTGATGTTTGTGGCGAGACCTTATTGTAATTTCGTTCATCCACGCTATAATATGTACAAACTGGCTAATCAATCTCTGAACTTGACACATATTTCGAAAAAAGAAAACGGAGAAACAAACTCATTAGAAAAAAAAACATTTTACAGATTTTGGAGTGTAAGGGCAATAATGCATCCTTGAGCTCAATCCGATCTCCCGTGTTCACGGTGCAGCCTGCTGAACGACCGGTCTCTCCTGTTGGAGGTCCCTGGTAATTGTACAACAAGCCTTAACTTCAATGCACCGCACGGAACCAAAACTGAAGCTTTTCAATCTACTACTCTTCGTCTAGAATCAATCGTGAATGGAGGACCTTTAACCTCAAAATCTCCTAGTAACGACAGCAGACAAAGAGGCTTATAATTTAATAATATTCTAAGTTCCATAGTTTTGCAGTACGTTGTTCAGGAAATCTTAAAATGGATATTGCAATATTTACTTTTACATTACATTTTCTTTTCAGGCAACACTTATCTGCTGTAATATTTATAAACATAATTTCTACATAATTTCCTTACAAAACAACAGTTCTTTTATTTTGTAATTGCCTGGTTTTTCTAGTCTAAATGACTTTATATTAAAATTTTTGTCTGTTAGTGCTATTGTGCGCGCCAATCTCAGAAACAGCTAAACGTTATGCTGTTCACTAACGTAATGCAGTTAGCATCACTTGACATTTAAAGTCCCTTTAACTGCAACATGTTCATAAATAAAAATATTAAAAATTAATATGTTTCGAATTCTCAGAACGATAAAAGGGCAACGCAGGTGCGTGAGCAGTGGTTTTTTGAGGTCGGTTTGCAAGTATGATATAAATTTATATAACTCTCTATTGGAACTTGAACCCAAGTCTGACCGACAAATAGGATCCACTTTAAACTTTCGTACAGGCAATTGACATATTTTTTCAATATTACTACTCGAATTCAAGTGAACCTCGAAAGCGCTTCCTTTGGCGATAGCAGTTCATCTTCATCTGTGTCCAATTATTATCTTTGAGATGAAACGTTTCAATGGCTCTAAAATTGCTTCCGAAACGACATGCTCGATTTGCAAGATGAGGGTCGACTCCAGAGGTCTTGAGATTTTTATTAAAATAAATCTTAGAATTGGTCTTTTACAGCTGCAAGATAACGTGACATCAATATATTTTTCATATTAAAATATCTTGTGCCGTTAAAAATTGAGAAACAATATGTTAGTACTAAATTTACTGTAAGACGCAAATATGAGTATACATATATTTATTCGTAGTACTTTTGAAACCACGATTGATCGGTTATTTTTACCAATAATGTGTACGATAACCATGATTCATGTGATTGAGTCGAAATATTGGCAAAAAATTCAATCATCGTGAGTGAACGTTGCGGTTACAATTTAAAATCAAACATTATCCTAGTCTTTTACGTAACGCGTAACTAGAGTTAGTTATTGATTGATCGTTAACAACGTCTAGTCGTTACAATGATCGAATACCGATCGAATATTACATAATTTTTTTTTTTACATTGTTAAAAAATTGCAAAAAAAAAAAAAAAAAACAGTCAAATAAACCGACCAAAACGAAATTAAGTAATATAATTATATATTACCATTTATTTTTTTGCGTAGAACTATTGCAGTTAGATGTGTTTTTAGAAAGGCCAGCAGGTCCTTCATGTAAGTTAGTCCGATATTTTAAAGTTTAACTTCGAATTCTTTCACGATCCAAAATTGTTCTTTAATATTTATATCTGTATCTATTCTACACATATAATAAAATTATAACTGATCGCTTTCTGTACGTTAAGGCCATACGAGAAAAACGACTATTAGGGACCTTTATTGAAGCAATAGAACCCAAATCAATGGTTTTTATAATTTTTGTTTGCATGTTTGTTTATTTGTGCGTTTGTTCGCACTAATCTCAGAAACGGCTATAACTAATATATACGTTACGGCCTTCACTAATGTATTACAGTAAGCGTCACTTAATATTTACAGTTCATTTCATTTTAAGCCGTCCATCAGTAAACATGTTATGAATTAATATATGTATTTCTAATTAATAACGCAGATGCTAATTCTGAGCGTAAGGTACTTTTTCTGAAGCGTAGCGAGGGCAGTTTGCTTATATAAAATAAAGCGCGATCTAGAATTTACTAAACCAGTAAATTAACACATTTTTGATTAGAGGTAATATCTGAAATATATAAATGTTTATACTGCAGAATAGATAACTAAGCGTTTCATAAACAATCGTTATATAACATATCTTTTTTATGTTTGCCTATTCGCAAATATTTACATCAATTAGCGAAGAGCGATAACTACCATATTTGGTTTGGCATCTTCTTTTTTCTGTACAGATTTGCAATTAGTGTTTGTAAGGTATACAAATTTATTTTTTCATATTTATATTAAATGTGTATCAATAAGTAACTGAATTTTTATTCTGTATACAGTGGATTTCGGATATAACGACATTGAAGGGACCGCGTAATTTCGACGTCACATCCGGGAGTCGCAACAGGCACAGGTGAAGATATACAGACAACACAGTTTAGTTACATTCGTTCGTCGCTATAGCCAACGTCGTCATAAATGAAATCCACTGTACTTAGTTTTTCTTATACACATCAAAACAAAAAAAAATCTTTACAGTTACGCAGTAAAGAGTAATCGGATGTTTTCGACGCCAATGTCATAGTTGTAAAATTTTGTTTGTTTAATTTTTCAAATATATACTCTCAAACGATGTCTAGGTTCACTCTTCACGCAACATTTTCATTGAACTGTTTTTCTATTTACCTTCGTATATCGGCGACGATTTCAGCAATTTATAAACCTAATAGCCTTATTTATCTTAAATAAAGGTAACGGAGTTTTCTAAGAAAATACTTTCTCTCACTGAATGTTATTGATAACTTAATTTATGAGGTCTCAAGAAATTTCATCAATTTCAAAGTTGTCTGCGCCTGCGAATGACTTTGACTGAACGACATAAAGAGCTATATTTAACTTCGAGAAACTTTTGGAATGTGATCATTCCTTCGATCAATAGACTTAGTAATTTAAAAGAACAATGATTACAAATTTGTGTGTTGTTAAGCGTTGTGAATCTATAAAAATATTATAAACTGGTAAAATTATGTTTTTTTTATATACAGAGTAACATATGGCGCAATTGAACCGATTGAAAAAATGGTTTTTTCATTAAAAAGCTCAATTATTTCTTAGTAACGTGGCCTATTTTTCTTTGTTCAGAAAGATTTTGTTAAAGAATAACTATTTTATGTTGTACTTACACGATGGAAAGACATGTTTGCTGTGTTCTTGATTACAATACCAAGAATTTCAACATTTATTAATAACTATATCAAATATCGTTTTGTATCCACGCACCAGTCCCCCAAATGTTGCAGTTATCGATTGCCTTTTGGTTTTTCGTGCTTTTCCAAGCATGACGCTAACATAAACGATAACGCCTATTTTCAGCATATTTTTTTTATAAAATCCATTTACTGAGAACAATGTTAATCGCTCCATCTGCCTTAATTTACAAACAGCAATATTTCGAGTAATTATAATTGAGAGGTAAAACTCTAGAGTTACATACGTGAAAGGTACTATTTTCTAACAACTGTAAAATATCTTAACCCCTTACAATATGGATGTAAAAAATCTGCACTGTTGCGATGTCGAGAATATTTCAATCGCTTTTTAATTTACAAAGCGATTTCATTTATTAAAGAGTTTCGTTTGCCGCACAGCACCTATAGAGACTAAAGCGAGAATAAATTGAATGGCTTAAGGGCGCGACGCGGACTGTCTTTACAGAGCTTTTTCATAAAACTTTATTGCACGCACTCTTTCACTCTGTTTACTACTTGGTCACGTCCTGCAAATAAGGGGGCTCGCACGGCTCTTTATTGAAGCCTATTTTAAGCTTTCTCGCTCCCTGACTGAAGGCTATAATGGTTACTGTTGATTTTTCATGAGCTTTAATGAGCCGTTTGGTTTTTATAGAGTAGACTCTAGACTTAAACAAATTGAGTGGGAGATTATGTTTTGTGATTATTTTTTTCTATTAGCAATTAACGTTTGTAAATATTAGCACATTATGTTGTTCTGGAATGGAACATCATGACAGAGCTCCAGAAAAGCCTGATCTAATGTTTATTAAATATGGTTACCTAATCTATATATTATAGTAAAATTCTAACTGAACGATATGAGAAGAATTGATATTAGAGGCTTTTATTAAAGTATTAGAACACAAAACAATGGTTTTCAGAATTTGTGTCTGTTTGTCTATGTTCGTTTTATTTCAATCCATCTACTCGTACAAGTAAAAAAGTTACCTATTTACGTAAAACAATCCAGGTACTGTTTCTAAGTGTAAGGTGTATATTTTCTGAAGCGAACCGCTGGTGATTTGCAAGTATTGATTAAAATACATACATACATGTTCGTAATTTGCAGACTCATTAATGATTTATATCAACATTTTAACCCAATAAAAGCGTAAAGATTGCACTTTCCACACAAGCAAATTATTTTTCATTATCGATAATTAGGAATGTTAATATTGTTCGTCAACGTTCTGGCTTCTATAATATTATTTCAAAATGAAAAATGAGTTAAAAAAACAGTTATTAATTTACAAATTCATAATATCTCAATAACACGTCACGTAAATGCATGTTCATTTTTGTACTCGTAGCCACCCAGTGCAGTACCTACTGTCATATTACAATAATATCGAACAGTACAAATACAGTAAATTTTGTACATGTAAATAACATTTATAGAAAAGTTATTTATCGTTGTTTTTCACGTTTTTTTTTAACCATTCCTTTTACTTGTGTCATGGGTCATCAATTTGAATAAAGCTATATTATACAAATGCCGCAGTTGCCAATTTACCCTAATTACGAACTTTGTGCTTTGTGTCCTGCAAACTGTTACCATATTTTGTAACTTCGCCTGCTCAGCATACGAATAGCAGTATTATTGAAGTTCGGTATCGTTTAAGTGTCTATTAATCGATTATGTATTCGACGAATAAAGCTATAGGATATACCTACAACATTGTTTCATTCTGCAGTTAAAATTATTAAGGTATATCCGTGTTATGGTGTACAATAAAGACTATTAATATTATAGTTATTAATAATAAATATAATGCAATAATAACTTATTATTGCACTTTATTAGAAATGTAAATACAATGTAGTAGTACACTTTGTAAATTAACTTAGTGTATTGGTTCATAAAGTCATCGTACAATGACCGTCCTGTCAATGTTCTGTAAATCAGTTGATGCTTCCGTATTCGGCCCGTAATTATGAGTTAGCTCTGTCTACCAACATCCAGTATTATCCTTTACCTTTTTCATTTATCTGACATTACTTTTGTGTAATCATTGAGTCTTACGAGTTCGTATATCCTTACATATTAATTACTCCCTGATCCGGGTTATTAAAATATCCCTTACTGAGCGTTAAATTATTAAATCTATATCAGCTAGCTTTACCCGGACTTATGCGTAGTCATGGGGATTTTACCTTCAATGGCCACTTACCGCTCTCCATAACTATATATTGTAAATAAACTATGAAATGGGCTTTCGCGTATTTCTATTACAGTGTTTGCTACCATTTACCATTGGTGTAACATGTGTCGGTGATCACAGACCACTACATAGTTAGTCTTCCATACGTATGAAATGTCATATACGACTAACGTCTAAGAACATAAATTTACGGAACGACTCGAACCTGGAACCCGTTTGACAGATTGGGTCGGTGAAATTAAGCCAGACGTAATGATTGCTGAAGTATTTATTAATAAGTAATAGCCCATGCTAAGTCAAGTATTACTGTATTTATACCATTTTTAACGGAAATAGTAAGTTACGCTAACCTGGAAGTAAAATCTTATTAAATTTATAGTACTGGAACTTTAGACAAAATAAACGTATGTAAATCTTTAATGTTAGACATTGAGATTATTCTTTAATAATCGTATAAAAAATATGAAACCTTAACACATGTTTATATTAAGTGGGACCTTATAAATTATCGAAATTTTGTAAAGTATGCCAACTACAACAAATCCCACTTATTTACGTCAATTAACTGTTCCTATACAAGACTGTATACTCTGTCAGCAATTACGAGTTGTTTACACAACTAGATAAACTTTAACACAGTCAATGAATAATTTGTTATATTGTACCTAGTTTTGTCAAGTTTAAATAAAGTACAGTCGATGTGAAAAGTAATACCGAACAGCCAGTTATATGAATTATACCGAAACGTTGTGAGTTTTAATTTTAAAACCGTGTTTTTTTTTATTGAAAAAGACTTACCCGAGTAAAATAAAGTAAATAAAAATCTGAAATCGTTTCTTTACATTCCCCGTGATTGCGCCTCGATCGGTACGTTATTCCAATCCTTAAATAAGTTAAATAATTAAAAAACATATTTACATGAAAAAGTCCATATTCAAACGGTTTTACTTTATTTAGTACGTCTTGTACCTAGCACAAATAGAATCAAGTAACAAAACCACTACCATTAACGTGTACAAAAAGGACTGTTACAAGAATGAGTTGCCAGGTCCATTTGGGTGTGAAGGTTGGATATGTCAAAAGCCACCTCAGGCAAATCTGAATATTTGTTATTTTTGAGTGCCTCGCAAGAAGGAAATAACAAAAATCTAATTTTATTAATGCCTTTCAGAATATTTCCACAGAATATCCGGGAGCCAGTTCGCTCTTGTTACATTCGAAGTTATTTTAAAATTCTCAGTTAGTCCTGTTGCCTATCATTATTATATTGATTGGTTTTCCTCAATCGACTGTTAGAAAACTATTGCAATCGTACATATTCACAACCTTCTTAATTATAATATGACGTTCCTCATAGCATCTTAAGCACGTTAGAGGTGGTAAATTAGAGGTGTGTACCTATGATAAACTAAATATACTTTCACAATTCAATTTCATTGTAAGATTCAAAATTAAATATAGAATCATATCATAGGAGTAAATTAATTGTTATTCAGATTTTTCATCCGCACAGTACTCGAACACTTCCACTCCCGACAACCACATCTCATATCAGTTGCCCACGGGACGCTGCTACGTGTAGACGTATCTTGTGATTGTCCGTAACTTACGCGATCGGGAGTATGTGTTGTGTGGTTGACCCTTTACTCCGGAACACGTAAGTACAACTTTCAGTTATCGTCCACTGTCGATGAACATCCTGTTATTTCTATATTTAAATATTATTGGTACGTAATTGTTTTATGGATTTATTTGTTTGTGTATGGTGTGGTGTCCCATTGCGATGGCCGGAACTGGACTGGGACGCAGCGGAAGTTCTAGTTTGGACTGTATGGGATCCAGCACAATGTGTGCTCTGTTTGTTATTGGTCCCATGGTATTTAGAATATACTTAAGTAACCATAAAAGCAATATTCAATTTGGTACATCTAATGTTTTATTGATGTTGTCATCTTTTAAAATATAATTTGGTACGGAACACCGTAGAAATTACTAATGTATATTATTACAAAATACAATATTAAAAATATATTTAAAAGTATTTTAAAACTAGTATTTAAAATACTGTTAAATGTATTTTTATGTTGCATTAAGGTCTCGCATAAAGAAAAACGGCTCCGCTAAGCAGTAAATTACCGCACTGATTTATTAGGCCCATTTTACATACTTATTTGGGGAAATAAATATTTCTATATGGTTTAAATTTGCAAATTGTTGTTTAATTTTTTTAAGTAAATTTAAAGTGATTATTATGTTTACAACCCATTACTTTCCCACTATTGGGCTCGGATGTGGTTTGGCACTGTACCATTACAACTGTACCTAGCTTAGTGCCTACATTATAGGAATACAACCCTGAGCTTCAAGCTCGAGGTACTTGATTAAAGAAAATATGGCGACATGGGAGTTCTCATGTTTTCAGGGAAATCACGAATCAGAATTTTGTTGACAACTTGGCTAGTTGAGTGGAAAGGGAAGAGTATGTACGCGTACCTGATTCTTGATGAGGAATTCCGCAACTCGGAGTGCCCTTTGCTGACGGCTCACGCTGATGTTGAAGTTCCCAGTGTGCTCCTACCACTTTCACCAATGGTTTCAACTATCCTAAGCTACACTAAA
>DWPT01005096.1:0-12551 GCA_018251895.1 Agathymus mariae mariae | reverse complement strand
AGATCAAAGCAGCATTATGTTACTCGTTAATTGTAAGATCGACTAATATCTGTTGAGCTCGCAACCAAACGACAAACAAACCATGTTTCAACAAAGTTCCACATTCGATGGCTCGACGTAAACTGTTGTATGTATGCATGTACTTACTAGGCACGATTTTATAGTCGTTTGTGTAGTCAAAATAATATTTTTTATCTTCCCTTGGAATTCTATAATTTGGTATTTATTTATTTACGTGTTATAATGCATAAGAATCGTATTTATCAAATATTAAAAAATAAATCTTTCTATTATGTTAGATTATATACTAGCGAACTCCGCAAGCGTTATCCTACATAGGCTTATTTCCCGAAACCCGATCGCAGCGCCATCAACTATTGACTCAGATTGAGATTTAAACCACCCAGGGACTGACATAATTACATAGAAAATTTCACCAAAATCTGACCAGCCATACCGGGAAGTTTAGTGCCACATACGTACATATATATATATATATATATATATATTATAATTATATAAAGAGTTAAAGAAACAGAATAACAGCAACAGATTACTCGGTGAGAATCGAAAAATAAGTGTAAAATATTATAAATATTTAAGTTTGCAACTTGTCCAAACGTTTGTTTGCGTTCTCGACTTACGCATGTGACATATAATGTATTAAAATGTGATAGTAATACAAATAACATCGTATTATAAGAATATTAACAACGGAACATCGGTTTAATCCCGCCTCATGTTTTATTGCTATTTACGTGTCTCTGTCCCATGTAATGTGTAACGTGTACAATAAATTAAACAAACGTATATCGAAATGCATAATACATGACGATGAATCTCTTGTTGACATTGAAATAAAACCAGACCAAGAACCGCCTCGGACAGACGGAATCTCTCTAACTAAACAGATACTGAATGAAATTATTTCGACCTCCTAACTATGTGTACGAAAAAGGCGTACTTCGAAAGCTTTTAAGACATGGCATATTGCATGATTTGTAAAGATTTTAGATAAACTTGTTCTAAATTGTATGACTAATTTTAATACGTTGAATAGATTAAAGCAATCGGCATCTTTTTTAACTTTGTACTAGACATTCTAAAAGACTTCCTTTTGCCGGTCTGCCACGATGGCAAAATCTCATCGACTATGTAACAACATTATGGTCACGAATTTGCGTATTGTTCTTAATGTTAGAGCTATTGTCAATTTCGATATACATTTATAACTGCATATCAAAGCGATATGAAATCAGCAGTTTGAAACATTTAAATACTAATATTATGATGTGTGATTGTTTCATATCGACATATACATGCAATCTCATTTGGTGAATCTAAACGTAAAAGTATGCTGTTATATTAGACGTGACACATCGCCAGACGTAAACTGACATGCTTTTACGTAATTGTGTTATTAAAAAACGGGACAGAGATTGTATTATATAATAACCAAGACTTTCCAAAGGCTGTGAACAACTCGAATTCGGTTTGGCGTCTAGAATTATTTATTAAAAGTCATTTAGACACAAGAATTTGCTGATCGTCATAGATTCACGAGTTATCTTGGAAGAATTGACGGGGATTTATGATATTATAAAGGATGAAAATTTTGATTTAAATTGTGTTATCTGCTCAAGGATTTTAAAAGTTAATTTTAACCCTGTGTAAATATTTTTGTTTCAATTGTTTGTTTAGGTTTTTAAAAAGTCGATAACCATTTTCTTATGTCTAAATATTGTATTGCAACGCAGATAGTTTTCACTGTGTACACGTTTATTTCCGATCGCTAATTATATTTGAAATTAACGAAGACAATAGTTTTATTGAATATATACCGCTCTCTTATATCAATGTATTCATGACACGCTTTCTCAGTATGCATTTAAAATTATGAAATTCATCCGTGTTCAGCGAGAGACTAGCGTTGGAAGTTTAAAATAAATAACATTACAATTTTTAATATCTTAATGTCAAAATTGTTTGTAGATAAATTAATATATTGTGTCAAATAAAAACTTTTAACGCTGGCTTCGCATATTTATTGTGTTTTAATATGGCGTCGAACCGAATTCGCTTAGACAACTAGCATTAGACCAAAAGATGTACTTATCCATTTGTAGTGATAAAGGGAATGTGCAGGAAGGAATGATGTGCGCCGAACATCAGTCGTTCGGGGTCCACTTTGTTGTTTTTATCAATAAATCTGTTGTTTAATTTTAAAACCTTAACAATGTTAAACGGACCCCACTTGTGAAGTATATTTTGAGAGTTTATTTGTGTTTGAAGATCTTGTAAGGTGTTTCTAAACGTTGTATCGAACACTAGAATTAGAATGTTTGAAACTGTACTAAATGAATGCTACATTTATTACGACGTAGTGTTCGATGTGTGTGTGTATCGTTTCCATTCTGTAATGGCGTCGTTGTTCATTATATTACTTGTAATGTCACGTTACGCATACACTCGAGTTGTTGAAAGTGTTAACAAAATATAATTCAATGTACAAGCCCTTTGCCTTGAATCGCTTGTATGTAGGAGAATAGCTATTTTAACATGTACGTCGTTTCAAACTCTGTAATGTTTGACAGTTTTATAGTTGGCGATGCGTGGAAAACAGTTCTCTTTTTGGTTTTAATCCGTTTGTTGATTATTCTCGATCGGTTGTCAATTATTGAGTTGACACGCATAATTATGCTCTAAAAAATATTATATTATCATATTGTGATCATTAAATTAACGAAATTCAAACTTTTAATTCATATGAAAGGTATATATATATGGTATTACAGAACACCAATGACATAATTACTCGTCACTTATCGTATTCACACGTAAGTGATATCGGTTGGCGGTGAAAGTAAATCGTAATAGAATTTTGCATTGTAACTTTTGCGAAATAAATCATATATTTGGCGTTTACCCCGACGCTCCCGTTCCCGGATTCAACGCGCGTTGTTAGTTTACTTATAAAGAACACAGAAAACGAAATCCATGTCATATATGGAGAATGGTAGTGCAGTGTAATTGTAACGTTAATTACCAGTGTATTGCATTCTTCGTATACCTTCTCTATCGTTTCGATATAAATCTCGAAGCAATGAGCGCACTTGATTTTGAGTGCGATCCTAACCAAGAACACTTATGTAATCAAGTAGTTTTTAAATTTTCATGTTGTACCTTTCAAACTAATGACAGCGAGTATAGTCAATGTAGAACACGTTGTCAGGCAATTCGTGATACTGAGATGCGGCAATAGACTACTTTCTATGCAGACGATCGTAGTGCTATTATGTGGTTACTAATTTAAGAATAATACGACTATGATTCTACTTTGACATCAAACCAATTATGTCCCACAACATTTATTTGAAAATCTGTTTTACTTTTGAAAAATTGTTTTGCAAATAATAAAAAAAATATACGTTTAAACAATTATAATGAATGAATTATATAATTTGCTGAATCATTATAATTGTCCATCTCAACTTGAAAGAGTAACCTGCATAAGAGAACTGTTTAATACGTATTCGCAGTAGTTAATCAGAATATTGTTATATTCAATGTGTATTGTACTTACTCTGATTTTTAATTCGTTATTATTCATTGGTATTTTCTTATATGATATCGAATATATATGTATGTCACGATTAAATTTGTTCGTATGTATAGAATATGGTATTTTTATTGTTTTACCTAAATGCGGCCAACAAGCGGTTAGAAGTAAATGGAAATAATGTCTGTGGCTCAGATGTCAGTGAACGATGGAGCAAAGTAACATAACCACTAATCAATGATAATCCAAGCGACCGAATCAAATACTGTCAACTGCGGTCAGGAACTTGATGAAGACCGCTAAGGGCAAAAATTTCATAAGTCCTTTAGTCAAAGGTTCGTTTGAAGTCTTTCTGGTTTAGTTCCCGAAGGCCTACGACATGTGTCTACTTCAAACAGTGTTTGAAACGCATCACACGGGCAGAAAGTACGTTGGAGGCGTTATCAATTAGAGGGTTGCACTCCAAACTTTCGGCTGACCGTTGGTCGATAGAATCCCCAATATAAATAAATTAAATCAGCAAATTATCGTTATAAAAGTGGACTATGATTTAGAGACCATGGACAAAGGGAATATCCACAGCATGTACTTCAAGTGTTTAATTTTAAAATAAATTATAACATTTGTTAAACAACACCAATGCGGATGTGAAGAGTATAGCGATGGAAGGAATATCCTTTATTGTTGTGAGTGATTCTAGCAGTGATAGTTATAAAATGTACAACAATATTATATCGTTTTCAGCAGTGTGGGAGCGTTGAAAATATCAACGAATCATATCAAATTTAACATACGTTAGTAAATGTTAGTATTAGTGAATGTTTTAAAACAACAGCTTGGCGTAGTATTATGTGTGCAGCTTCCGGTGAAAGCAATGAGTGTTGCATAGGGGATTATTTTATTGAAATTAAATTATAAACTAAGCCTTAGCTACAGACATTACAGTAGCGACACCATAAGCCACAGATAAGAATAACAAATGCATTTTACAAAGTATCGCAATCACCCAGTACAATCTAATCTTTGCGCATAAAATACTTCTTCAGAAATCGAATCAAATATACAGTCCACCTTTGATGTGGAAATATCGGGGAACTAGACATGTATAATGTCGATGTGCCGTGCGTCCACGCATAATAGTTCTAACCATTTTAATTTTATTATCTATATTGCCCATATTTCCTCCTTAAACCCACATCGGCACTCTGCACGATATAATGATTACAGTTTGTGTGGTTTAAGGCCAAGAGGAAGTATCGAATGGAAAGCCGCCGTAAACAGCGCTATATTTGGTCCTCACGTATTCAGTTCATTATACTTGCAGTTACTTACTTCGTATTGTTCATGATTACTGATTAAAATTGCTAAAGTTTTCTTAACTGGTCTAGAATATTTTAATCAGTAGTAAGTTTAATAATTTTAATAAATAAAAGTTTACTTAGCAAAATGTGTATTCCTGAGCCTAAACTGATGTATTTTGTGGTTTTGACACTGGAGGTACCTTTTTATATTATTCTTTTAATACTTCGCTTGAATGACTTCTAATAAGCTCTTAGGCTTAAGAATAAAAAGGTATAGTAGGCAGTATCACGGACGCAGCCTCCACGTCGCTACGGTAACTGACTCCCACGTAAGATTATCTGTCTGATTAAAATGAAACTAGTAAACGCACGCTATTTCGTGTCTTGGTCATATACACTCTCACAGGCTCATCTTCTCACTAGGAGTCCTTATTATGCGTTGGACATCGACATGTACATACTAATGATACAATGAAAACCACTTCTGAGAAAAGACATTTACCTGTCACGTATATGTCACGTAAAATAAAATTACTTTCAGATTTACTGAAATATCGTTAAATATTCTAACCTAAATTTACCAGTGGCTCTTTTTAGCTTTTTAGCTAGCTTTAGTGGCTAGCGCAGATTTCATTTGTAATCGGTATTCGTTCTCTCTAGCTGTTACAATGGGAATTAAAACTGTAATTACAAAAAATAACTACCTCATTATTCTTAGAATTGGTAGAGATGACTCTAAGTAAATACTTCAGTATAGTAATTTTATCAACAGAATAACTTGTAACTAATACAAACAATTTACTTTATATCTTTCGAACGATCGAAATGATTCCTATATAATCAGTGAAACATCTAGATTAATTAGGACTTGTGCTTGTCTAGTAGTAGAAATTAAAGAATTTTTTATTTCCAATTATTTAGTGGTAATATAAAAGCTTGGCAATACCCATCATACAAAACAAAAAAAAGAATTGAATGACAAATAAGGAAGAAAAGGAGCGCAAAACTTTCGCATCGCAGAACAACATATAGATTTAGTGTTTGGAACAGCGTCAACGACTAAAGATTTTATTAATGAAACACTCACATTTTCTTGTATAAACAAACGGCAATATTTTACTTTTCTCATATTTAAATACATAAATGATAGACAGCTAAACAATTGTTTCTAGCCAGCCTTAACCCAACGCAGCAGTGGGTGAATATTTTCACGTTCACAAACCGTAAAGATGCACACCTGTCTTCTACGAGAGCTGACTCATGATGAATGACTCGAGAACTCGATAGGCTTCTTGGGTAGGATTATACACATATGGTACAGCTGTAAACAATTCATTCTATATAAAATGCAAAATATTCTTTACCTACTATATATCATATAATACATAGTTTATTAGGTACTTAAATAGGAAAAAAGAATACATTTTTAAACGTTTTCGGTTTACTTTATATTAGGCGGTCTAACTACTTAGTACAGTAAGGACATTTACATCACATAAACTTTATAAACCTATAAATTAAAACAGATATTTGAAGATACACATTTAATTTTAAATATTAATAAACACCCAAATCATAGGTACAGTTCATACTCATAGGTGACAGTTGCACACACACTAATTTGAATGCTCATTAAGTATCTCAAAATGTAAAAGTCAAGTGACAAACTGTTGCGCTACCTGAAAGTAACTGTTCACCGGTGGGTTCTATATTATTACTTATAAAAACAAGTACTTACTAATAGTACTTTCATAAATCCAGTAAATTACACTTCAATACACAAAACACTTCTTAGAGAGAATTTAACGATATAAGTAATTATTTAATGATAATGATAATTTATAAGGTTTGTCAATGTGACGATCTCTGGGTGGTGATATAGCTCCACTGTATTACTAATGTTATTTATCGTAGTGGGTCATGAGTCGGCGTCTGACCGAATAGTAAATTAAACAGTCGGCTTTTCCACCCTTTTGCCCTGAAATGCGTTGATATGCCTTTTATGGATAAACTTCCAAAAGCCTATAGTGACTAAATACATCAGTTACCATCAAACCCATTATTGTCCATGGACAACAGCTAGACCAAACGTATCACTGACGCGTTGTTGGCCTGGAAATGAGAAGGTAAGAAAGAAAGTATTGACTCTCTAGCCCCCAGCTAGTACACGATTAAATCTTTCATTTAGCAGACACATACTCAGTAAGTGCAGGCTCGTATACGGCTGTTTAGTTAAAAAAAGTTTCCTAATGGTATTAATTGTCTGTCAACATATAACTTAACTGAAACCTTGGCGAGAATTTATGACGTTTGATGTCGACAGTGACAAGTACCTTCATGTTTAAGTCGGTCCCATGGTTAAATCATCTCGAGTACAAAGGAAGTGATGGATGTTTTCTTTAAAACACTACCATTTTAGGACCTCAAGGTTTCGCCCGAGCGAATCACCGATGCAATTGTTATGTCTATAGCTCTGGCTTCTTCCACCAGCGTGGATTGGACAAAGACAGATTGCTCATTGTCTTAAAACGTGGGAAAACTACTGAGTCACAGTATTTGTAGTGTAGGAAAACTTTACCTTCGCACAAAATGCGAATGAAGTAACATTAACACAAGTTTATACTGCATTGCATTATTGCAGTATGTTAGAAATGTATGTATGAAATACACCATAAATTGCGCAAATTTTTACCATTGATTGAAATAACTTTCATTCAAGATAATTCTTGGTCGTCGGGACGTTAAAAAGAGATATGTCAAATATAATGGTGTAATTTGGTCAATATTATTTATCAATCTTGGAAACCCCTCTGGTGTACGTAGATTACTTCTGGCACATGGACAATTAACAATCTTATCTAAATCCTAACATAACCGCTTAATTCATGTAAATCATCACCCATCTGGTTGGAAGATATGTTCTACATGTAATTTACTCATGGACGCAGTTCAAAAACTTTGCTTCGTCATCTGTTTTTGAACAAAATTACTTGATTATAAGCACCTCTGCAATCTAATTCTTTGAACTATGAGTACTGCTTGATAACCTAGAAATTTAAGAGTTTTGAATCTATTCGTATTGCAAGCATGGTTTTATATCTATATATAATGAGCCAAAACTTAAAGTAATAAGTAAGATAAAAACTTTGGAATGCCTTTGGATTTCAGAATTAAGAATTATGTAACAAGGATAATTATTGATGAAGAGTTCTTGAAGTGACTTCTTTTCAAAGTTGTACATTTCTAGCAACGATGCTCGATTCTAGTCTATGGTTTAGTCAAGACTACTTAAACAGCAGTGTAATCTCGTTGGTAACGTCGCTTCTACCGAAGCACTGGGACTTTTGTTCGTTTCCTTACCAGGGCTGTCGTTAGTGTCATAGACGATTTGGTCACAGATTCTGATAGTTTGTGATATCTCACTTATGGCCTCTATTGTTTAAGCCACCCACAGCATAGACAATAAATAATTAGCAGAATGAGTGTGAGCGTTAATGTATTTATTATTAGGACACGCCAGTTCTCTATCTAGTCCTCTGCTTACACGCATATTTAATAATTGATGTATCGAGTACAAAAAAAAATACTGAACCTATAAACTTGTAATTAAACACAGTCATTTATACATTCAAATTGTTTTCGTTTAGACTAATTACTGCACCGAAACTTTAAAAATAATGTTTAGTTTCAGAAATAAAAAGTGTTAGTTGTGTCATATTTACTTCACCTGGTGGTCATAAAACATAGGTACGTTGGGTAAAACTTAATTTCTGCCTTGATTTAGGAAACGTATTTAAGTCCCGTTGTAGGTATATTACAGCTTTATAATTAAGAATTTAGTATACCTTATTAATATTAATTTAATAATTGTTTCATATATTTTTTATAACCATCTATAATTATTAAACTTTTGCGAAACTCTTTTAAGTATTGTGATTAAAATATGCAGCCCATAAACTACTTAGCTCTTTTGGAAACCTACTCAGAGCAGCAAATTTAATGAATAATTGATTACGGCAAATAGATCTTTGGTTGAAAGTATTGACAGCAATGTGAATAAATCTCTTTTCTGAGAATTAAAAATAGATTAATTTAAAAGTGTTCGATTTATGTATGAACCTTACGGTACATGTTTAGTATCTACAATAAAGTTCGGGGTCACGAGTACTTTAGGAGTATTTAGGATTTCCTTTTCGCTAGTCTTGAGACTTGTGTTTCGTGAAGCGCTAATCAAATCTATGTGTTGGTATGGAATGAGGTTTTCTATTGACTACCAGAATTCAAAAACTCCGACAAGAATGCTAATCTTCTTGTCTATACCTATATATGACGTTTTATGATATAAATACTATATTAAGTTTGGGGTGCAAGGAGCTCTATCTACCCTTGAGCCTAAGCAACCGCCCCTGCACTTCATCCACCCTGCTGAACAACGGACGAGGTTATGACCAACGGTCCTTCCACTCACTGGACTATGTATGACTCAATTTACACCCAACGGAACATGCTCGGTGGTAAAGTATTTTGCCCACCTGATTAGCAATCGTCCAATAGTAAACATCCTCCTAAACCGACCGAGAAATGTTTCATACGTATTTCGGCCGTAGTATCGGAGAATTACTAATAAAGCGGCTCCTCATTTCTATTTCATCGTTAATTCTTCGGTGATACACCTTTGGTGTTACTGTAGTCCATGGGCGACGGTGATCACTAACCATCAGGTGGCTCGCCTCCACGTTCGTATTTACATAAGAAAAACTCCTCCCACCTGATGATGTCTAAGCGTTTCACTACGATTTTTTTTATGTCAAGCAGATACTTCGTCGTGAATCCAGAAGCCATTTCCTTAGTCCTGATGATGGTAAGCCTCTGCATTTCAACCACATGACTCAAAGATCTGCTGGTTCAGATATAATATTGAGGGTTTACACTATTACTTTGAGCTCCCAAATATCGTCTTAAGTCAATACCGATCTTCGATTAAGGATTACAGCGGGAATTTCAATTATACCTACTAATTGCTGCCTGGAATCAGGTATGTACTTTAAGTAGTTTCCGAAGTAAATCTAGGTGGATTTGTTAATATACATCTAAACTTGTCACTTTAACTCTGAATCTTCAAATATTTTTGCTGTATAAGTAATTAGTAAAAAATTCTTTATATACATTTATAATTTAATTCGTAACTTAATGAAAACGATGATAATATCTTTTTATCCCTACTTTAAAACCCTTTAAAAAGTCAAACTATGCTCTAATCTACTATCTAATAGTATTTACGTGATGGTAATTTAAACAAAATAAAAATATTTATGGTGTTGAATTGTCACGTTAACGTCAAAGTGGCGGCCATTCAAATTCATGACTGTGTCCCACAATGTGTTGTCCTGGTACCCATGATAATTAGTGGCAACCAAAGCAATTAATATTAACCTGTGGAATTATAATTACTGGCTATGAAAACTTTTTACGTCTTAATGTTACACTTTCTTTTAGTTGTAAAACTAATACAAATATTTTACATTAAAATGTATGGTTGAATTTTAACTTTTAATCTTTAAAAGATTTAACTGTGAAAGTAAATTTAACATGTAAATTAGAAGTAACTCAATCAATAAAAAAATACTAGGGTTTTGGTTTGTGTATAACATAACTTTATCTTTGGCATGTCGGAGCGATAATTGACGCAGTCTCTTAGCGCTTATGCTTCGGACAGCATGCTATCCTGTTTTAAATGCGCGAGCTATTTACGGTACAAGACTAAAAAACATTCTAACTAAACCGAGTTGGTCCAATTTTTTTCCCGTTAGAAATATTGTCATATTCAAACTCACAGGCTCTCCATAGTCGAAGTCGTAACAACAACTGTTTAATATTCAAATTAGTGAATCACTGCTTGTGCGATGCGACCTGCGACTTCGTGTAACGTCTGACTCTGTTTCTAATGATAAGGCTTTCGTGCAGCTACCGCTGACACAACAGGTGCAGGGTACGCGTGCAAGTTTCCTTACGGTGTTTTCTTTACGGAGAAAGTAATTAAATTCAAAAAGACCAAACACTAACATACAAGTAATAGAGGTCCGCGAGGGGTTTATACCGATAAGTAAACATCACTACTGTATTCAGCTAGGCTGTTCTTTAAATATTTCATATTTGGAATAAATTTGTATTTTACTCCAAATAATATGTTAATTTTTTTTATTCGTTAAATGAAATAGTGCATTCTTTTAGAAGTTTACTAAAACTGTAAAATAAGTCATGCACCCGGTTAAATTAATTTTAGCGATAGACTTAAGTCATTTGTTGTACAGTAAACTCGTTTTTATGAAAATATTAATATTGTATGGAACTAATTCAATAAAATGAAATTGTCAGTCGCATTGCTCGGTCGTCCATTTGTTATAGTAAGGTAAATCTGGTTATTGCAAAATTGGCGAGCAAAAGTTGCATTAGACGCTCTAATAAATTCATAGAAAATTCAGTTTCAATCGCAACACTTCATAAATTATAATTTTGAAGTTGCGCCATAACCATTTACATACTCGCCGCATAGAACCCGTTTCTTCTATTCAAATACGTCATATTGACATGTGCACTCCCGCGCTTCGAGTTCAAGAACCAATCACGTGTCAGTATTGCGTCGAGAGGCTGCGGGACCGCGCGCGTTCCTTTTTAAACGTTTTGTTTACGTTCTGAAACAGCTGTTTAAATGTTTTTTTTAAATGAATGAATCGTGAAAAAAGTTTGACGATGAAAGTGTTTTGCGTGTGTTTGACTAATCTGTAATATGGACATCTGTTAAAGGAATTATCATCGCTCGTAGCCGAAGGTTTGTGAATGTTTTTCTTCGACATTCGGTGTAGTAAGTTTGTGCAGATTTAAACTAGTTATATTGTTGTTGCGAAATCGTTTATTAAGGTACCGGCACGAAGCAATCAGTAACGCGAACCTTTGAATGTGACCTCCACATTTTTGTTCTTGGTGTTTCTGTTAGCTTAGTGTCTGAGACTAAGGAAATATTTAAGTATTTTCATGTTATTGATTTTGTATACAATTTGAATTATTATTATTTTTATATTTTTTTGTCTTTATTTTTTTCTATTTATATATGAAATTTACCTGATACAAAAGACATCAACGAGTTCTGTGGTCTCTTTATGTGTAAATTAGGCAAATTTCTGGGTTAAATTTTAAATTCTATACGACTTGGATTGGTATTTTGTATTATTGTTTGTAAAAAAAATCACGAAATTATCGTTTAAAAGGAATTGAAACAAATTCTTGTAATTAGTTATTTCGATTTTGACGTATCTCAAACCAATTTCATTGCTAATCGAATAATTAAATTACTATAGCTTCGTAGTCAAACTTCGTTATTAAAGTAAACAAAGATTTTTTATAGTAAATTTTCGTGTCAGTCGGGTATGGCATAAATGCACACAAAAAAATATTTAACCTCTTAATGGTCACATAAAATCTGACCTGTCTGTCACTGGGACCATAAATGTTTATGTATGTTTTATTAAAAGATTTCAATTACTGTAAAATAAATTTCATTCTTTGAAAAATATATATATTTTTGGCAATATATAAAAACAAAAAGGTTTGAGTTGAAAAGTTTTCCAAAAACAGCTCCTCAGCATAACACGGTTACAGTGCTGATTGTATGTAAAGCCCCAATTCTGTATTCA
>DWPT01005095.1:0-12552 GCA_018251895.1 Agathymus mariae mariae | reverse complement strand
CACTCACTCAATACATTGTACTACATAGTCTCGCTTCATTCTGTATACCAAATTAACGTGTACTCAAAATATACGTAGACCAGCCGGTGACGATTTTCCTTCTCATCATCCGCCTCAAAGACCTTAACCCAACCAGACACACATTGTTTATCGTTTATTTAAAAAAAAGAAAACAGACTATTTGATATTGAGTCCCACGTTTATGCTTTACAAGTAACTCGCTGTGATATTGCTTTGAAAAATGCATAAAATCAATTTTTCGGAGTGAAAAGTATCCTAGAATATAGACATTACGAGTTCCAAATATGCCAAGATTCATCTAAATCTGGTCAGTGATTTTAGGGCAATATGTGTGGAGAATCCAGAAATGAAGGCAGAAAAGAATCCAGAAGGCCTCTAAATCAATAACAAAGTTTACATACATTAAAGTTTTATTACTAGTATAAGTGTATATAACAAATATTATATTTTTCATTTAATAAAATTATGTATTCTAAATAGTATAATAATATTTTTTAAATGGTATATTTAATCAACGGGAAGAGTTTTGTATAATTTTTAAACGTTATTTATCCACACTCCTGAGATATGTATTATTCAGTCTGTATGTATTTGTCTGCACCCGGTAAAATATTATGTTCTTCATATTGGCGAACACGTTAGGTTAGTTTTGTTATTAACTTTATGGCTCTAAGAGTATGATGTTCTATCCCTCGCTACTCAAACTGAGCGTACCACAAACCTAATCCCGAGGATGTGGTATAGCGGGCGCGTATACGTACCGTCCCTTGTGCGGTATGGAAAAGTAATTTGTTAATATTATCTATAACAAGGGGTCGCTGACCTTCAGTTTGTATACACTGTAGACTCAGCTAAACTCCATTAGTCTGGCTAAAGTGGGTGCGTCATAACACCAGCTTAGTCTGTTTACACAGTCTAGAATATCTGTGGTGGCTTTACTTATGAACTTTGCGGTATGAATTTGTTTGTACTGAACTTCAATCAGTTGAAAAAATTATTTGAAGTTCCATTCACAATCAACAAACCAGAATGTGCTGCAAGAAAACCCAACATATGTTTGGAAGACAATGCTACCTGCTGAGCAAGAAATGCCGGGTTTGATTTCTAGCTTGGGCAAACATGTTTGTGTCAGATAAATGTTTGTTCTCGGGTCGTAGGTGTTTGCGATTTCTTATTTGCGTATGTACGCCTGTAACAGAGATGCCTAGGACAGGATTGTGGTGGCTGAGCATTTAAAAACGGACAAGTTTGTATTTCATAGTTATTAAAAGCCTTTATTTCAGATATTTATTGAATCCTGTATTGTTATAGTTTATCCAAATATTCGATTATTCTATTCTGTAACGTTTTCATCGACAATTGATCATTGGATTAGATTCGATACAAAATTTTATTTTCGTATTTCTATGCCACATAGCGAATAGAGAAGCAACAAAACAAGATCTTTTTTAGAACTAGCCGACAAACGAGCAGTCATGCCACCTGGTGGTAAGTGGTCAGCGCCGCTGATGGACCTCAGGCACTGCAACTAAAATGGTAGATTCTAGAAGGTGATGGCATTTCTGTTCAGCAAATAAAGTACCTATCTATTTCAGTTCGCTGTAGTAAATAGGCACTTCGATTTACAAACTACCAAGCACTGGTCACCCGATCAAGTTATTTTGATTGATGTAAACGACATCTTCGGTGAAATGCAGTCAAAACGCCCACAGCTAGATTTTATCAAAATAGTTTTACTACGACGCTGCTAACACAACATCTGTTTAACGTATACCATACAATATTTTCTTTATTGAGATTACTTTACAAAAGGGATACAGTGGGCGGACTTCATCCTTAAGACGTACACACCATTAATTCTCGTATACAAATGCTAATATTTTACAAATAAATATGTATAGCACATATTATTCTATAAAATTATAAATAATATATGATGTCAACAGTTTTGTTAGAAATTTAAGTTATTGTTCTCATTATTAAAAATAGTCTAAATATCAGACTGTCAGTAATAACTAACTTCAACTGAAGGGCGAGCAGCCATTTTCTAAGTTAATAAATGCTTTTATCATCTCACACATCGCATTGTCAGTTACCATCAGGTGTGAGTGTAATTAATCACTTACTTATAATATATATATATAATTCCTAACAGTAATAATACGTCATAATAAAACTTCATATGTAGAACCCTAAGCAGATATTGAGCAAGGTCAGTAACTGGACTCTGGCAAGTCGCCGAGCGCGGACCTCATTGGTCCTAGACGGTTGTTTGGAAAGCTATTTTAAGATGTTAACCGTACAACATAATTTATAATAGCCGTTTCGAACAGATATCCACTTATAGGATTTGTATGGTAGTGGCAAAGATAAGTCTCTTTTCACATCATTTAGTAGTAAATGGTGTGTTCGGATTAGATGAGTGGTTGTCGATTTTTGTGATTCGAAACATCATAAGCACTCAGCATAGAATTAGCTGAGCCGATGATGCTTTATGATTTGGAATTTAGTGGGCTATGCAGTTGGGTGATATGAAAAACGTAAATTGGCATGTATTTTGAGTTGAGAGGATTCACGCGGAAGTCCATCTCAAATTGGTATGTGTTTTGGGATGGGAGAATTCACGCTAATGGCCAAGCCAAGGTCCTATCTGTAGTGCATTCTACAGACCGAAGATAGAAGCAACGATGGCAGACCCCTTTTGACAAGCAGTGCACATAGCCCGTCGGCGTTGTAACCCGTATGGAGTTTAGCATCTAAGGGTGCGGTCGGTGGTTTAATTGGTGATCCGCTAGTAGAGGTTTGTGATCGCTTCCGGGTTCTTAAGCCGTTAGTTCCGGTCGTAATCGCTGTATTGATATCATTAAGCCTAAATTCGAGCAGCATAAAAACTTCTTCATTTGAGTTGACCATTGATCGTTGGGTACTGAAACATCACTATAACCCAAAATTGACCCACCGCTGGGGTCGTCTCCTATCACAAAAAGAGGGGTCAGGGCTATAGTCTGTCACGCTAGTAAAATACGGCTTGACAGACATCACACACCTTTAAGAACCGCATGGAGAACTCCCAGGTGCGTAGGTTTCCTCACGGTGGTTTCTTTACCAAAGCAAGTGGTAGTTAATTTTGTATTTTAAAGTTGCGGCTGTAGATCTGATCCAGAACAGTCTACACTTACGCCATGTTAAAGTTTGGAAAGGCGATGATATCAATTAAATTTTTGTATGGTCCTTTGTCCAATTTAGGAAATATTCGACTACAGTTGTTTTTAATTTAAAAAAAAAGTTACACTCACACTCCCGAACTGGAACTCCGTATGTTGCGGGTGGCATGGACATACACACATATGACATTACAAACACCCATGACCAAAGGACAAACATTTAGCTGTCACATAAATGTTTGCTCCGGCCAGGTATCGAACCCGCGAGACCTCGCTCAGCAGGAGTGATCACTACCAACTGAGCTATCGGCTAGCCAATGCTAAATAACAGTAGATAACAGCGAAATTAAAGCCACAGACTAGCTTTTCAATTTGTTTTTTGGTGAATCAATAAATATTTATTTTACGAATAATACTGATAACGAAATTATTATTAACTTTTCTATACATACAAATAGTCTTTACAGCTACCATAAATAGTCGCCGCCGTCCATTCACGTACATAACCAGAAACCTCTCTAACGCACTGCCGGCCAAGATGGAAGTAATAAGGAACTTAAACTTCAACTGATAAATTCTTGTTAAATTCAAAAATGAAAGTTTTCGTTCTGCGTATGAAAACAATCTTATCTCGGTCAGTAGACAAATTCTTCCGTCAAATTCGAAAATGGAATAGTTTTTCTTTCGGCGGAACAAAACAGCCTATTCTTGTCTTGGTGAATAACAAAGATATCATGTTAAAAAACCCTCAAAATACGTTAAACTCCATTGTAGATAAGGCAACTATCGCTTTTATACGATAATCAATCAAGCCAGGCTTTGCATTTCATTACACCATCTTAGTACGGTCCTCAAGACCCAATATGAATAAAGCTATTTTATTTTTAACGCATTTGCGTTCTCACTTTTATTGCCGGGAAGTTAAGGTTCATAATCTTTTTTTTTTTGTGGTTTTCATTATACGAAATGGACGGGTCTGTGGGTCGTAAGATGAATAAACTTATTTTTGTTTTAAAGTGATTTAGTTTTTACTGTTCAAACTTTAAGGTTGATAGTTGATTATTGGAATACGTTTGGACCCTTACATAATTATTAGTCTGTAATGATCAGTTTTTTTAGCAGTCTATTTTAAGGTTAGTTACATTTTTTAAATAAATCTTTGTAGTTTATCATCTGTATTGAAATGAAAAATGTGTTTAAATTACAGGTAATATGTGACACTTTTACACACTTATATGTACCTTGATTAATAAAAAAAGTTTAAATACAAGTTTTTAAATACATAGAGTAAGTTAAATGAATATTGTTTGTTATCTATGGTAGTTGCTATGCACAGTAATAAAGGCCTTCAGTGCAATGACACGGGGCTTTTCACCCTTTGCATGGAAACAAAGAGGGTGTACCGGGCGTTGCATCTATCCACGATATGGACTGTGGAGAACATACAGGATTACTACGTTAAATTATTTTTAAAATACGTTTCTCACCTTCTAATTTAAAATTAAACTTTATAAAAATATATTTTGTAGATATCTAAATCTAATTTAATAAAAATTGAAACAATTTTGGCAAGTTACCATTGGTGCGTAACGAAACTGAAACATGACATAGTTAACTATTATATTAACTATTTAAGACTAGCTGCGTCGAAATAATTATTTATCAACACTGTTTATCCAAAGCAACGTTTTCGACTTGTGTAACTTAGTAATTAGGTTCCTATTAAATGTAGGTAGTAAAATCTAATCTTTTCTGGAAATTGTGATATAGGTACATTGTGTTATCAATATATAGAATATATAGAATTAATCGAACAAAGAATGCAGATACTTTATATTATTGAAATAATATAATAATAGATGTCAAAGATATTTTTGAATTCTCGCGTTTTCTTTTATATTCAAATACAGTAGTAATAGGTAGGTACCTACTTTGGTTAAGTTATTTTTATGTTACAACATTCCTTTGACTCGAATTCCTATTTCTAAAAAGTACCCACCTAATACAACTCAGAAATCTTACGCCAACAGGAAGTAGGTATACGCCTCTGACAAGAATTTAAATGACCGGAAATACGTAATTCTTACGCGGTCTTCTTCGTGGATAAGAACAAAGCTCTTGGCAACGAAAAATATTTACGAGATAACCGGTTTCCATGCAATAATACCTATTTAAATAGAAACGGTTTCAACATGTTGTATCATTTCTAAACATGACTTCGTGCATAATTCATTATCAAGCAAAATATCTATTCGCGAGTTGCGCAAAAATTATTAATTACATTAACAGCAACAGTGATATTGATCATCGCAGTTTTGTAAATTAACTGAGCTAGAACAATGGCATTATAATGAAATGTTACGACACGGCCCGCACTGACAATGTCAGCGTCGGTTACCATTTCATAAGCAAAACGTGTTCTTACGTCAAAATTACAACACTACTAAACCTACACACGCCATAACGGAAATACGCGAAGATAACACCACTAGTGCATTCGAAATATTCCAATTTCAAATCACGTGTGATGCAAGTGTTAGTTGAAAAAAAAAATGTAACAGACTAACGTAATTCCTAGATGCAACAGGTAATGTTTCGGCCATTCGAAAGGCCTTATCAAATGTCAGACAAAAGGTTACAATTACATAAGTAACAGAGCCTCCCCACCATTTGATACCTAACACAATTGTTAATTACATATGAGACCGCAGACTAGCTTACGTAAGTCACAGGTGAGCGTACCATAAAAAAAAATCGCGATCTACCTACATTACCGACACACAAAGCGAAAAATTAAGGTCACTGACCCAAAATGGGGAAAACGCTTCGCGGAAACCTAATCTTAACTTTATTCGCGATTAGTCATACGCTACTAACTCTTTCAACTTTGAAGCGGTTACACCATAAGTAAACTCAAAATAACTTGTACAATGTACGTACCTGTATCCGTTGCGTACTCGAACGTTCACCTTAACCGAACCTTTGTTACACAAGTCAACGGTCCTTGTTCAAACCGAACAGTTCATCTGAAATAGAAACAAATTTCATTAATGTACGACCTACTCAATTATCTGTATACTTCGAGACCCTACGTTGGAGGGATACGAAAAAACAAAACGTGTAACGGTCATTAATAAAGATGTAAACACTTTGAAACACGATTTGAAAATAGAATATCCACTTGAGATACGCACCGATAATACACGGTCAACACAGTTCGTTTATGTCCACAACGTTTTAACGCACAATGGGATACCCGGTCGTTCCGGAGCAAAACTAGTTTATTTTCCGATCGCGGAGAAGAAAACGACTAGCGTCCGACCTAAGCGGCAGTCGGCGCGATACTGAGCGAGCGTAGCGCCCTCTCCTCCCGCCCTAAGACGCGCGTGTGTGAGTTCCGCGTACATGTGAGGGTGCGCCCTGCGCCCCGACAACCGTTTATTTATTTTCAAATACAGGGTGAAGCAAAGTACTCACTGCATTCAGTCGATATCATAGACCAAAACTATTGTTTTATTAGCAGACATTCCAACGTGAACGCTCGTACAAGGATGTAACAGACATTGTCGTTAGTTTTCAAACGGCCGTGAACCGGCACGTCAACAGCGGTCATTGCCACGGACGCTGGTATAAAAATACGTCACAGCATCTGGTACGTTTCGTAATATAAACGATTTATACAATATTTATTAATGAATTAAAATGCATTTGCACGTCGATGTCGACGTAACAGAGTTGCTTTATGTGCTGTCATATTACTAGACATCGTGTAGGATAATTGTAACCAGATCCAGGAGTGGGCGCAGTCAAATAATTTTGGAGGAGAATTGTATTTATATTTAATGAGTATAAATAATTAATGGTAACATAAGATTGATATAAGCAGGAAGCAGATAGTTTATTTAATTTTCGTAAGTTGTTCATCAGTCCTAGGTTAGCCAAGTTGACGTACGATTTTTGAGAAGGGGTTATTACATCTACGAGATTTTCGACCCCCTCGGTCATGGAGCATGTGATGCTCTTCCCCAAGACCACGTCTGCTTAGTTTTTTCATGTTAATAGCTATTAATTGTAAAGACGGGTCACTTGACCCATGTCCGTGGACATCCGTAACGCCAAAGGCGTATATACAATATTACAAAATTCCATGCCTTACAAATTACATAACTTCCAGCAATTGTTATTGGAATGATTGTTTGGACTCAGTTATATTATTTTTTTAAACAAAAAAAAGTATTGCTACGTTTTGTAATAATTAATAATATATCATTACAAAAAAATATGTATACAAATTACAATGGATATAAAATTTACAAGGCTGTATTGCAATTATAAGAAATTTAATCATTGTACCTACCTGAAAATAAGAAATAAACCAAGTGTTTTTATACGCAAATTGTAATCATTCCACAGCAATTAATCTGTTGGTTAGGATGAAAAAAGTGCTATCTATCTATAACAAAAAATAAAATTCAGTTGAAGCAATAAACGTGGCAACTGGAATATTTGGCATAAGGTGTCTTTTGGAAGCAGTGTTGTGGTACCTGTTGTAGATATGCCTGCTTCACGGCCTCTAAACTTATGTAAGCAGTAACACAATATTTGATACTGTCCCCATCAGAAATTAATCAAACATTTATATACTATAACTCTACGTTTGCACAATTTTTCAATTCGGACATCTGATGCCATTACGAACTTTCGCACCATCCCTAGATGAAACCATCTGAATCGAGGGAACGAAAAACTTGGAATTTAAAAATACGCTGCTCCCTCGACGCGTATATTTTCGTTATCGTGGTTCCATAATAGACAATGCTTTATCCTATCTGTGGTTTTATTAAATTCTATCCAAAAACGCGTCCGTACTTTGAAGGCCAAGGACACAAGATGCTCGAAGAAGTTTATTAGGAATCAACGATGAAATAGGTCTCTGCTGGCGGCAGGAATAAAATGGGGTTGCGAATTTAGAGAGAATACCAATCCACTTTCTTGTACATGCCGTATAAATCCGTTTATTTATTTCAACTTTATTCGACTTATAAATACTGTAAGAAGTAGTTTTAATACCAATCCACTTTCTTGTAAATGCCGTATAATTTCGTTTATTTATATCAACTTTATTCGACTTATAAATAGTGTAAGAAGTAATTTTAATCTTACATAGCATTTTTTAAGAGTCAACCTTGAACATATACAAAGAGAATGAATGTGTAACGAGGCCGAATCTAATGCATTAAATACCTCAAAAATGTGTAGGTTTAATTTTGTAACAAGCCAGAAAGTAGTTTGGTTCGGTCGACGCCTTACATGCTTGTACAGCGAGCAAACTGAATCTAATCTGACAAACTAAAAGTTAAAGCTATCTTAAACGGTCAGACACTCACTGCCGCACTAGGATTCCTTGGAACAAACATCATAAAAATGTCTGCCCCAACCCGCGACTCCGCGCTAGACAGTCAGGGTCGCTATCAATTATAAACTATCAACTCAGATAATTGTCACTTACTTCGATGAAGGAAAACATTGTGAAAACAATGTTCTGAAACATATGTGAAGTCTGCAAATCAACCTTGGCCAGCGTGTCAGACTATGACCGCAACGCCTCCCATTAAGAGAGGGAGATGAGCCCAGCAGTGGAACAATATGGGTAGTAGTAGTAGTAATGGTATTAGTAATGATCACTCACACGGATTAGAAGTTCCCTGTGCTGAGAGTGGAACGGAACGGACATACACAACTAAAACATCACAACAACAAACACCAGAAACAACAACAACGAAGACAGATTTTGCATCTGTCACAAAAATACTTTGACCGGGAGTCGAACTCTTCTCTTCGTCAACAATGTTAATACCAACTATATGATGATATTTTAAATCTAATCCAATCTATCTTAATGTTCATTTTACTAATTGTGTTAACAAATTTAAACATATATAGAAATAATTTCTGACACGCGTGCGTTAATTTTCTTACCTAAACACCATAATTTATCTATATTTATACGTACAATACTCCCAAAAGGTTCGAATAAAAATATATTTTCGGTAGACGGAAATAGCCTCCGTCCAATCAAGTTGTCTCGACCAGGCGCGACGATTTCTTGAGCTTAGCAAACAGAATGGACGCCTCCCTGATTATGGCTGATGGACGTTCCAGTAGACGAACTCATCTTTGCTTTCAAATAGAGCTGCGGTAGTCAGTGCAGTTTAGCCGTGAGGTAGACTGCATACGTATTTATTAATTGAAACTGTGTAGATCAATGTAAATATTATGGTACAAATGGCGAACTAAATGATTAGTAAATTCTCTAACAGCTGATTAGGCCAAACAGATAAGCTAACTCGATGAGTATATTTATCAATATTAAATCTATACAGGGCCGAATCTGTACATCGAATATTTGTCGGAAATATTAACGTAGGTAGACTTTGTTATCGATAGATATAGATGCCTAAACATACTTCTTTGGAATGGTTATCTGTCTGTTTGTACACGTATAACACTAAAACCGCTGAATACATTTACATTTTTGCATATTTAGAACTTATATTATGGATCATAATATATGATACTTTAAACTCCGGGAACAGGATCTGATCGCTCAGAATATCCCACAGGAAAGGTAACCTGGCACTATAATCTCGCTTGTTCAGCTTGCACCATGACCAGGACAGTGTCTAAATATATAAGATGGATAGAGCCCATACATCCATCAATATGTTTTTTAGAGTGATTGCCATGATCGCTGTTCCCCAAAGGCTGTTAGAATTCAGGAAGGCACTTCATTTCGCTTTTGATTTATCCAGATACGTCGGCAGACTGTATGCAAGATTTCATTATGCTATTGTTACAGCATGGGTAACAAAGAATGTGACGTCAACGCTTTTTCCCAGTACCGCTTAATACCGACGGTATTTGTGGATGTTGGTAGTTCTTCACCCGCCTAACTAGCTACCATCGTCGATTATCAATTGTGAAATGTTCTCAAAATCTGTTACAGTGTCAGAGAGCCAGTAATAAACAGGTCCCGTGCTATCTTGTTCAGGAATACTTCTGATGTTACAGACATCGATATGGCGGTGATAATTTACCACAAGGTAGTCTATCTGTACATATGTTAGATATTGACTGAAAAAAATGTACGTCATCTGCATTACATCATTAATCTTGATACGGTTTTGTATCCAGTGACAACCTTACGAATATAAGTCACTCACTCGGTGTCGTATTGAATTCTAATATCAAAGTTGGACCGCAGATAATTACCCGCTATTATAAATATTACACTTCCAGTTATCCTCAAGTTCCTTCAATCGGATATCAGCGTCATGCTCTGGAGACCGCCAATCTTTTTATTATTTAATTTTGGACATTGTGTATCTAACAAAGTTTTTATCTGATGATCTTTGGGATGTGTTCTTTCGGAGTCTCTCCAATTGTTCATTCGTATTAAATTTCGTCTTTCCTCGTATCTAGCTAGTAGTACTCTTTGTTGAGCAGTTTTGCTGTCGTAATTTATCCTCGAGGATTATCTTGTTTACTTTGATTTAGAATCGGGGTAATGTTGTTCTGTTTAAGAAATGGTTTAAAGTAAAGAAGTCATAAAAATTATATTATACTCATTTGTGGTTAAGTGAAGAGCTTGTTGACTAGTCGGAAGAGTGCTCGGTTCGGTTGCCGGAGTAGACATTTAGGTGAAGATAAAGTTTTTCTTCAGCCGTCATGGTTTGTGATGTCTAATTGTGCATGCTCTGTGCTACCATTGTCCGATGCTATACACATGCATAACATATATATAAACTAGTGACCCCCTCGATAGATTGTATGTTGAATTTGCAGGAAGTAGTAAAGTGTATACCTTACGTTTAGAAATAGCACCCGCATTATTGAAGGGATGGATTTTTATACTTAGTTTGGTATTAACAAATAAATATTCCACGTACCGAAACTGTATAACACGAATAACCGTTTCCCGATTAGTCCAGTACAACATGATTTTTACTTTTTAATCATTTTATTTATTTATTATATTTACTGTTATATATAACTAACATAACAGGTACATATTTATCAAATATCCAAAGATAATTTATATCTATTTTCTACAACCTTACTAACAGCCTTTGTGCACTCATTCAGTGTACAACTAAAATTATCATAAACCCCGTCCATTAAAAAATCTCCAAAAGCAAAATGAAAAACGAATTTATTACTCTTCAATTTTAATCTCTTCTCTCTTCAATCTCAGAAGTATCATCTAAAGCGGGTAAATTGAAATCAGAACATACAACAATGAATCTTCGCCTCAATTTTTCAAGAAGCTCATAAAAGAAACAAACCCATTCAGATTGAAAGACGATTGGTGTTTATTGAGACGGAATCATCGAGGTTAATCATTGCATCTTGTTTAGTCTATGGTTTGCGTACCTGAGAGCAGAAGTCGCTTGTTGTATCGTCGACGAGTAAACGGAACCGTTCGGTTCTGTTCCCAAGGGGAGTACCATCATGTTGGCCGCGTCCAGGTTAACACTGCTTTTGGAGAGCAGAAACATCGTGAAGAACTCTCAGGTGTGCATGTAACTGCAATGTCAATTGCTTAGTTACTCGTGATCACGACTACATCACGATCACACTAACCGAAAACATGATCATATTTTCGGGTCCAAGAAAACATGACTTGTAAGGATGGAAAGTGAGGTAACTGGTCGCGATTATAACTTAAGCATTTGTGTTAGATATTGGTATAAAAATCCAGTGAGTGCCCATTTTATTAAAATTGAAAAGTAAATAATTTTAGAGCTCTTGGGTGTAGACCTGTTAGCATTTCTCAGGAGGGTCTTATGTGTGAGCACATAATAATTTCCTATTACGCGCAGGATCTCTGGTGATAACGTTATGTTAAACAAAAATTTCACATAATCTATTATCCTTCTTCATAAAAGCTGAGTGTCACTCCTCCCGAAGAATTTCACATAGCCAGGTTAAATTCAAAGATTTTTTTTTTCATATGTTAATGGCTTGACAACAATCCCACCTGATGTTAAGTGGTGATGAAGTCTAAGATGTTGAACGCATTAACTTAAAATAGCCTATTTACTCTCCTCTTGAAGACTCCCACATCGTAAGTAGCCGGGAACACCGACGCGGGCGAGTTATTCCAGTCCTTTGCAGTACGGATTAAGAATGAAGACGCAAACCGCGTCGTCCGTACAGATGGTACGTTTACTACGTAAGGATGGATACCCGTCGTACGTCGAGTTGTTCGATGGAGAAACGGCGATGGGGGAATTATGTCGAACAATTCCTGTGCACACTCTCCAAAATGCATCCTATAGAAGACCGAGAGGCTGGCAACCCTGCG
>DWPT01005094.1:0-12555 GCA_018251895.1 Agathymus mariae mariae | reverse complement strand
ATTTACAAAGTCTCACTTTGTTCTAGATTTTATTTGTTATTATAATCACAAAGAAACAAAGTGAATAATAAAAATTGACAAAAATGAGAACTACGCGGCTAATGTATCGGCTCGGTCAGCGTTAACCAGTAATAACCTGTTTTATTTAGGGTCTGCCACTATCCGAAATTATCCGAAACTTTTTTATCGGATTCGGTTACGGTTTCGGATATTTTTTTTTCGGATATCCGATAGTTTCGGTTACGGTTATGGAGCTCCATAACATCCCTGCTTTAGATGTCTGAAGGCGGTTGTGTACCGATCTTAGCGGTAACTCTAAACTAAACCTACTGACAGTCCTTGGTCGCTAGTACTTACACTATCAACAATTTAACCATTTTACTCGCTTCCTTATAAAACGTGGAAAGTGAATATTATGTTATGAAGATTTACAGATAGGTAATAAAGAACGTTTTTAATCTTTTAAAGTTTACGAACGACCGACCTAATTAGGGCAGCGATTTAACCTCCTTACATTGTGGCGTGTCGCCAAATGCCAAGTATGCAAAAAAAAACATGTTATTAATGCTTATATTGCAGTGTAACGTATACAATACGATATACTTTGATGTCAACCTTAAGGAAGAAACTGAGCAAAACTGATCTTTTCAAATCTTTCCAAATATTTATTATCTTACATTTCCATCTTAGAAGAGATATGTCCCAATTATGATAGGAAACATCTTCACAGAGCTGAAGGGCACAGAGTTCAGCCAATTTCAAAAGAAGGACTAATATTGTTACGTAAATAGGTCGGCAGTACCTTATATTAAAGTTATTGTTTTCCAATTCCAGTATCATCAGAACTGTACGCGTCTGACGAAGCGAGAGAAGACTGGGAGCGAATAGTGGGGGGCACGAAGGCGAAGAATGGCTCCGTACCGTACCAGGTATCGCTGCGGATGTACGGCGTGTGGCATTTCTGTGGCGCGTCCCTCGTCACACCGCGGGTCATACTCACCGCGGCGCATTGCGTCGACCGGTAAATAAATTGTAGACTCGTAATGTTATTATTGGGCCTACGCAATATCTATTCATGATCAGCTGTAGCCATGTTTGTATGGTATACGCTTTAAACTTGGATAAATCAAAACAAGTCTCCAGACAATCTGAGCGATTTTTAATTTAGAGCGGTCGTGTTCAAGTCGTTCTAAATCAGAACAACTTCTAGATATACAAGCAATATGGTTGGTTTTATAACATAATTTAAGAATGCAATCGCCACAGTTACTATTAAGTGCCGACTCGTTATTTTTACTTTACTCCTTATTGATCTCTTTTTGGAATTTAACAAAGATACATAAATAAAATAAACATAAATGCATTCTATCTTGAAATTTTGCAGAAATGTTACATCGAAACCAAGCAACACACAAGTAGATCAGCATAATATTGCTGAAACAACTTATATTCTCACAGCCAACATCTTGAGATCGACTGCTATTAGTTTCTCAAAATTTAAATTCGCTAGTATTGAGTAATCCAAAATGTTGACTATAGCAGAGAATCAAAAATCTTTTCTCTTCACAACCAATGCAATGACATTGCGCCTTTTGCTGCCAGAAAGCAATGTCATATTTAATCAACGTTGCGTGCAATGCAAACTTATGATTCTCTAACAATAAATGTAAGGGCGCTAAGGTAAAACTCATGACTAAACATACTTTAGTATTAAAAACGTATTTTATTTATACACGGAATGTACATGAAAACTTCGGATATATCGATAGACCATTATACTTGGTTTTTTTAAATTCAATTCGCCATTTATACTCTGCAATGACAGAGATACAGATACAATACAGAGATCGTTGGTAACCATTTTAAATCTCTATGACCTTTAAAAGTATTAGGGTTTTGTTGAGAACAAACGTCTGACGTATTTATTTCTAACATATCAATAAAAAAACCTTTGCGTTTCTCCACCTTTCTAGAAATATGTAATAATGATGGCCCCATAGCCCAATTGGTACTGACTCTGCCAGACAAGTGAAGGGTCATAGGTTCTACTTGTGCCCGGGGAAGTTCTATGTGATTTAAAAACGTTTGTTTTCGGTTTATGGGTGTTTGTGGTGATATTTGTGTATGTCCATGCCACCCGCGACGCAGGATATGCTTCTGGTGTGCATATTCACATATGCTTATTGTTATTGTTACAGTTATTAATATAAAAGAATTAGATTAAACAGCTAATTTACCTATATATAAATAACACATTGTATAATGATCCAGTCTAGTCTCTGAATCTGATTTATTGCAAAGTTTCTTATTCTGTACCGTCCACTGTAACTTGTTTTGATCCTAATATGATGTAACAGATTTATTATTCCGCAGTAGATTAAAATCGTTTGGCAGCTTGCCAAATGCCTTCGAGCAATATATTAGAAATAGCAAGCGAATTTAAATCGAGATAACTTTGTAGTCATGCATCAGGTACAATAAAACACTGTTAATAATATACTTAGTCCATAAACCATTACGATCTTGGCTGAAACATCAGCTTATATATTTTGAAATGTTCCTGACAGCCAGATTATCTACATAATAGAGTATTCTTGCGATGATGATATTAACAGCATCGCAATTTATAACTGTCCCAGTGCTTAGCGCAACTTTCATCTCAAAGTAAGATGAATTAATGTTTTAAGCCGTAGACCACCATGCTGGCTCGGTAATAAAGACTAAATTTATGAATTTAAATACTATATTGATAACCTAACACGAAAGGAAAATGCAAAAGTCACTGAAAGCTAGTAATCAATTTGTAACTATACAGTTTTTTAATTGACATGGTAGGTGGCCTTGCACCTGGTCTCTCAACAGCGCTGCATAACACAACAAACTACCCATACCTATATTGGTAGGTATGGATATGGTTTAATTTGAGATTACTCAAACAGGACCACAAAAAAGCCAAAAGCACAGTAAAGGTTCTCAGTAAACACTGAAATGTGATAGATCGAACATCTCATCCCCATAATACATATAGCACTAACATTCTGTGATACCCAAATATTTACTGAAAGACAAATATTCTGATTTAACAATGACAAATCCTAGTTAAGTACACTTATCTATTAATACAGTTTATGTTTCACAATTTTATATTCCAGATTAAAACCCCAGTATTTTCAAGCCATAGTCGGCACGAACCAGCTACGAGCTGGAGGCACAGCCTACGCCGTCCGGAAGGTCGTACAGCATGAGAACTACGATGACGACGTCATCAAGAATGATATCGCGATTATATTTACGGAGACGGAGGTGGCGTTCAGCAGTACTGTTGACGCGGTCGAACTCAATGATGAACCAGTAGAGAAAGGAGAAGATCTGTTGCTTACGGGATGGGGAACCACTTCTGTGAGTATTTTTGGCAATTTAATGTAAGGGAATTCGTCCTTGAGTATAATCTAATTTCACTGTTCATGTTGGAATATGCTAAACAACAGACGAGGTAATTGTACTAGGTTCTTCCTTTTGAAGGTAGTCCGACTATTCACCGTTGAGGTTAATCCCGAATTATAATAGGGTTGACCTGCTTGCCTTCCGCCTGCCTTTTACATTTGACTGTGCAATTTCGAACTGTTTTGGTTGATCGATTCGGTCAGAGTCAGCAAAAGTTACCTTTGCTTTTTTTGCCGGCAATGCATTGACAATGCCCTTGTTATTAAGAGGTTCATAAAATAATAAACGTCAGAGTAACCATTAGAAAAATTATATCAGTAGTTTTGCAACAAATATCTTCTTACTTGTGTCTATTGTTCTGAGAGCTATTATAAACTCTTGCACCTATATGTGTGTATTTGTCGGGTCACTTGAGTTACTTCTTAGTATTATCTGTGACCACAGAGTACCTTCTGTGACTTCCTTCAACAGCTTCAAATGAAACTTAATGTAATCTATGGTTTCTGATGTTTAAAGATCAAAACGAATTCTTAACATCAAAATAATTATCTGAAGAAAATAGAATATCCGTTTAATTACGTCTATAAAAGAAGATCTAGGTGAATTGTTCAGGACTTTTACACTCTTACCGGTTGTTAAAATAACATACTGTAACCTGTCGAGTATCTCCCATTTCTCCTTCATTGGTAAACTCAAATCGCTGGTCACTAATGAGTTAGTCACAGTGATGTGATTAAATTAATTTCTCTGCAGTATCCAGGACGACTGCCCAACGACCTGATGCAGTTAGAGTTGAAGGCGATCACGTACGAGGAGTGCAAGGAGGCTCACAAGAGTGTCAACGCGGTGTTCACATCACAGATATGTGCTCTCACTAAAACCGGGGAAGGGGCTTGTCATGTAAGTTGTCAGAAAACTAGCCACCTTCTATCATGTCACTTCGCTTTGGAGCAACTCGCAGCCGCTCGAAACGGTGCTATTTAAGTTTATCAGGCATTCGACAAATTTTATATTTACAGCATTTTATTTATCTGAAAGGTCGCTTTTCCCATTTTGCCAGTTTTCTCAGTCTTCCACGTCGTGAACAGCTGTAATCATGATTAAACGATGTCTAATCAGAATTAGCTACATTAAATTAACCAGAACTGTTTGGATAGATTTTAACTATGCCCATGTTGAAAAGAAAATCCTTAGAGAACAACTCTTACTCGACTCTCATGCAACTTTAAGAAATAACTAATGTATTATGTCATTCAGGGTGACTCGGGAGGACCTCTCGTCAGGGAAGGAAGACAGGTTGGTGTCGTGTCCTGGGGTATCCCCTGTGCTCGAGGAAAACCTGATGTGTATACAAAGGTATTTGTCATTTTATATATAGCGTGTTACGAATATTTGCATGCGAATATTGCGTATATTTTTGTAATGGAACTTGTAAGGTGTATTAATTTTAACTCATCTGATACTCAATTATCCGATATCAAGTACTTAGTTTTCCTGCCATTGATAAGGTTTCGTTTTGAAACAGCAATACAATATCCGGCATACTGGTACAGATCAAAATCTAGCAACGTTCGGAGGTTACCTGAAAAGGGCATACCAAGACTAAATTATATAAATAATTCTGAAATCGATAACCCGTGTTACGCAAATTTTTTGTAACCATTGATTAAAGAAAGAATTGATGGATTTAAAGTTAAAAAGTTGCCTGTTAATTATCTGAACTCGTGATAAAATTTCAGGTGGAAGCATTCATGGGCTGGATTGAGAAGACGCTTTATGATGATGACGAAGACCACGTCAAGTACATCCATGAGCATCATCACAATCACACTCGTAGGACTAACAGACACTGACCTAAGCTGACTCCATGAGATGAATGAAAACACAGCTGTACATATAAATAAACCCCATTTCTAACTTCCCACCCTATCCAATGTATCTGGACATCCCACTTCTGATTTAAGGAAACATTGAAATAGTTTCGATTGCAATTAATCAATAAAAGGAATATTGTGTACTATATTGTATATTGTATACTATATTTTGACTGTATTGGCGCGGCCTAGAATACTCCCCCCAATCCCACGCTGGCAGTACAGGGTGCCGTAAGAGGCGGCATAAGCCAGCCTGCTTGGTGGCAGTGCTTCGCGTCAGGATTATATTATCTATATTATTATTAAGTCGCTGATATTATTATTGGTATTATTATCTTTCCGTCAAGCCCGCCTGGCTAGCTACCATCCTCTTGCTCGAGTCAGCCGCCAAACGGCTCGTCGTGTTCCGGCTGGGGGCTTGAGAGCCTTTCTTTGTCACCTTGCTTTCATTACCTGGCCGACAACGCATCAGTAACAACTTTGGTCTGCTGATGTCCATAGGCGACGGTGACCACTTACCATCAGGTGGCTCGTTTGCTCGTTTGTCGGCTATTACCATAAAAATATATATATATTAAGGTTAAGAAAATGTGGTCGAATATTTACTAAAATTGGGTGTAAGATAGGAAGGCGAAGATTGCGCTGTAGACCTGTTATATATAAATTATATCACATACATATGTGTGTTGACATTAAGTAACACTATTTTTGTTATATTACTAACTAGCAAACCGCCCTCGCTTCGCTTCACAAAAACTACGCCTTATGCTTAGAAATAGCACCTGCATTGTTTTCAAGTAATTTATAAATTTTAATTTATAAACGAACATTATATAATTAACAAGTGATTCTCACTACAATACTTCAGTGAAAATCAAATAGAAATTAGTTTAGCCATTTCTGAGATTAGCGCGCATAAACGCATAGACAAAACTATCAAAATTCTAACATATTTTTTTTAGTTCCATTGCATTAATAAGGCCCCTAATAATAGTTTTCCACATATACCCTTAATGTACAGAAAGCGCTCAGTTAAAATTTTATTAGATGTATAAATTGAGAAGCAATAATTATTTTAGACGACATGTTAATATCAGAGAAACAGGTAACAAGGTCAAAATAAAAAAAAATACTGACTCAGGAACACTACGGTGATGGGTAGCTGCTATCGAAATAAGTATAGTTAAAGTGTAAGTAGGACAGAGATACATTTTTAATGTATTTACTAAAAAATTAAGTGTTTAAATGTAAGAGAGTGTAATTGATATTAAATTACACATTAATTGATAGCATTTTTATTTTGGCAACTATTCATCATATGTGTACCCTACATGGTACATAGGACGACTTAAAGCATTGTTCTCCATACGGCTACTTTCCAAAATTATAAAACTGAAAGCAATCCAAGACGGTTATCCAACTCTTATACCCACGATGTAAATTCAATGGATAAAGATACAGGTGTATACAGGATACTAAGACTTATGATGTTTGATAAGTAAATAATAAAGTCACAAAATATATTGCTTTATTCAAACACATAAACTAATATCACAGTGATCAGTCGTGAGGTGGTACAACACAGCGAATGTAACGAATAATTCAATTTGCTTTTGGAATTGTAAATGCACACCTAATGAAGTTATACAATTAAAAGTAATAAAGCAAGATTGGCTAAATAATAATCACATTTTATTACATAATCTATATAAAAAATTTACAACTGATATCAACCTACTTACTTAAAACGAAGTATAGATTTATCTTTATTTATGATAAATATTACCAAAGCCTTTTACATAATTGCACTTACAGAGGCGTGTGCGAAATTATTACCTGGGGCTACTAACGGCTGTTTTCCAATGATGGTCCATCGATTACGAGCAAAATGATTGTATTATATTTCGATTAGACACAACGTTAATTACTCATTGTTTATTTAAAGTAGGTACTTTATTATAACCAATCAAACTGCTGTTTGAAACTGGTTCATCATCCCTTATAAGTACAATACAATATTTCAAAGACAATTCTGTTTAATTTTAGCTGTATTCGTTTTCGCAATGAAACAGTTAATTTCAGATATATACATAAATGTACTTACTTTATAATATACCTAAACCCACTACAATATCTACGCATTAACGTTACCACCAATGTTACAAGTAATATTATTGGTTGCCACTAGATTTCAAATCACAGCACCCATAAAGTAAATAATATGCCTCGTTTTTGAGTGCCCATTGGCAAATATAGTTGTTTTTTTCTGTAACATAAACAAATTTATGATAAAGACTTCGCAAAACGACTGCTTCGTTTTGTATTATTAATTTAAAAAAGTAATGAATATCGATGTAAAAGAACACTCTTAAATTATATATCTTATAACATTTCTAAAATATAAATAGACACGACTAAAATCACTATTCTTAGCTTTATCCACAGGTAATCGAAAAATTCTTCAACATTTTCACTGGAAATATAATCAAAATATTCAAAGAAAACCTGAGTTTTATTCTGTTCAAAACTCCTACTTTTAAAATCGTTACTATAATCTCTTCCCAAGATACCAAAACGCAAGACATCCTTCGTGCTGTACAACTCAACAGTTACTTGTTTCTGATTTCCGGTAGTCCGTTCGTGCATGTTAAAATTCTTAGCTTCGATAATGGTACCCGTCGTTGACTGTATGATGGGGAATTGAGCGGAGTTCTTGCTAAAGTTACCAGATATGAACAGCTCGTCAAAAACAATATCCGTAGTGTTCATCGAGCTGAAAAATAAAGCGCAGATTATGTAGGTTAGGTATAATGTGTGTGCCCTCTGTAAAACCTTTTACGACTCGCCTGGGATTGCACCACTAACGCTTAAAGAAATTTGTTTATTGCCTCAAACTGAGGACCAAATGACGAATACTTAATAACTAATAGCAGTCTCCAAATATTCATCCTGGTGGATGTCGAGAATGTAGCAAAATATACGGACGCATGATAGAAAGCAAATATAATAGAGATTAATAAAAAAAACATGTTGAAAGAGTTCGATAAACACTTGTCTGCGTGGGTAGTTATTGAAATATACAAAATTAAACGTAATGGCATAACAGCTTTACAACTTCCGCTTGAGTACTAAAATTAAATCGTAGTACCTTCAATGAAAGTTGCGCAAGAACACGCAAAATATACTTTTCTAGTGACTCTCCTCTGCCTTAACACGTGTGCAGTTTACTAGCGAAGAAAATGAGAAGTGCGTTTAACAAAGTCACATTCTTTATTGAGATTTTCATATCACCAAAAATTTACACCGACTATCTAGAAGATTTTCCAAAAACTATTTAATACAAACCTTCTCTTGATAGTTATGAACATAATAAAAAAACAATCAGCGGGATCGTTTGACAGTGACCTTTCATACAAATGGCAAATATTTTTTATTTATATGTATAAACAGATAAATATATTAGGTAATCGCCAAGGTTTATATAATTACCTGAGGAAACAACTACGCTTGTACAATCCAGCACATGCGAGTATCGCGCAACTTTGCATACCAATACTGTTTTGATGGTCATAATGTTTCACGCCACTGAATGCAACAAGGCCATAGTTGACTTCCTTAGGATCACCTAAAAAATAAAGTTTATATTTAAATCAGACTCCCAAACGCAGTTACATTACTTCTTTAGCATTTTTATAATAACAGCCGGCAAAGAAGCAGTCGTGATGGTAAGTGGACAATGCTGTTCGTTAACAAACGTAACACCAGGGGTGTTATAAACACATTGCCGACTAAGAACGACGCGATAAAACCCACTGCATAACTATCCAGCAATGCACCTAAAAAAATTACGATTGTTTTTTACAAGGACAGTGATAGCCGGGCAGGTAAAACATCGTACCATCATCCATCATCCATACGTCCCATCGAAATGAGGCTGGATGGTTACAGAGGCCAGATCCAATAAGACCAGTTTCATATAAATAAAATATAACTTACCAAGGAAACTGGTCTTCACGTGAAAATCACAACAGAACTTATCGTGGCATACAGTTTCATGATAGCCCTGCACACTTGCTTCCATGTCCAGTGGCCTAATGGTGTATTGACTTAAATCTTCACCGGGAAAGTTTGTCAATTCCTTTGGGCCATTGAAGCTAATGGTTGATTGATCTGAAATAATTATAAGAGTAATGTTAAAAAAATTATATTAAAGTATCATTGCATCAAAGGTAACAAAATCAAAGAAAAACTTAGAAAGGTTTGTTTAGATGAACAAGAAAAAAACCTTAAGCATTTACGATATTAAAGAAGATTATTGGTATTTCGATTTTATCTTTCAGACCAAAATTACTTAGGATCCTTCTTGTGAAATGTATGGGTTTGTGTTAGCCAAAAGTTTATTACTCTTACTTTGCTAGAGTGTCCAACTCTTGAATTTTTGCTAATCTGGATAAAAAATGTATACTAGTAATAATATTCATGATAAATGGTCTATGGAATGGTGTGACGTTAGTCAAAATCCCACAACTCTAGGTCATTACCTTCAGAAGGTTAAGTATTTTTAGAAGAGTTTACAACTTTCATAGATTTTACTATTAATGTTGAAATTGATACATTGGTATGATTTAAAAACACAGATTCACAATCCATTTCCTTTATACTTCTGATAACGCTTTAACGTACCGTCACCACCATCATTATAAAGTTCAGCTACTACAACTTTTTCGCTTCCAGTCTTCAATCCAGCCCTCCCTGCGAAGATGCCATAGCTCGATATGAGGTTAGCATTTGTAGCATAACTCCAGGACGAGGAGAAATCACTGCCTGAAAAAACATTTTTTAAATATAAACTATTCCGTGAGATGTGCCGTATAGTTGAAAAACTATTTTAGCCCTTGATGTGGAATGAAATCTGTAGCAAAGGATTCTGGAGACCAAATATTGTTTGAAAATCATTCATTTCCTCTACACCAAATCATATGATGAACATACTAAAACCATATAACTGATAATACTCGGGAATATAAACGGCAACGAATTCAAACTCCTCATGGAACATTGGAATGGATACTGTCCCCATTTTATGTTTATGTGACATAAAAATATCATAACACCGTCAAAGTGTAAAGCAGTGAAGTAGACAAAAGTTTGTAGTTAAAAGACATACATACTAATGCATGGGTTGATAACATCTTAAAAGAAGCATTTCTTAGACAATTGATTTTAATTCCTTAAATACAATAGCATATATGGAATTATAACGTAAATATGGACATTCTTTTTTCAAAAATTTACCTGATAATAATTGAATATTTGTAGAAGACTTTCCGGTCACCACAAAGTTCTTTACACCCTTCATATATTTGCTATTCTTAAGGACCAAATCTTCTTCCATCAGTAGACCAAAGGTAACTCCAAAGTCAGTAGTGAAAGTACTCGTGACAGGGTTTGTAATATTACATTTAGCTGAAGCTTGGAGAGGTTTTCTGTACCTGAAAAAGTATATCAAACGTCGCAATAGCGTCGTCATAGCATAGCGATTTGATTGAATTAAGCGTTCAATTTTAAATTTTAGACTCTTCTAACATGATTAGTTTTGTCTCTGAATGCTCATAAATCTCCATTGTTTCCAATTTACCTTTACCAGTGGACAGTGCATACACTTTTGCCATTTCCATATCAATAAAAGTACTTCAAAGTTTAATTCATCTCTCCATAATCCAAGTAAATAAAGATGACTTACACGGCGATAATAGATCCATTTCTGTCGAATACCAAATTGTTCTTGATTATCTATGTTGACCTTGACAGCGCATATTCTCCAAGACGTGTGCAACAACATACGAATTTCCATTTTTGCAAGCGTCCGAAATGGATTTAATGATCTGTAAAATTACATCTTGAAGTCAGAAATAATAAAACTTGAGAAAGCTTCGTACATATTGATAATTTTGAAATAGTCACGGACTAAATGATTATAGATTATTTTACACTCTTTTTGGTGAAGGAACCCTCTGTTTGGAAAAGCAAACTTGTTTCATCTTCGTACTATTTTCAAAGGTGGTTATGATATTTGATTGCCGCATGCCCAAAATAACATCAGGAATACTAAAGTTGAGTTAAATTTACATGATCTTTATGAATTTTGAAGGCCTGAGCATAAAATATACCTCATCCATTTTATTAGCACTGCAAATCTCTTGTAGATTTTCAAAACGCGATACCTCAGGAGAAGGTAGTACCAGGATATCGGCATTCTGAAAAAGAAGGCAAAAATATTTTACATACAAACTTAAAATTACAAATGTGTATTGGTATTTTTTTTAGTTCTTAATTTATTTCAATAAAAATATATTAAATGAAAGTTTGTTGTGTAAAAAGCAAGCGAGACGCAGCCGCTAGATAAAATGAGACCACTTTCGATGAATATCTGTATTCCAAAATTTGTAGGCATATAGCACAAAGAAGTACGACAAGGTGTTTCATATCTAAGAAATACACAAACTACAAAACATGAACATGGGGGCAGTGAACGAAAACTGAGCTTTTGGAAACACTTACCATTTTAGAAGCTTCGTATATCAGCTCAGCGTGGTTTTCTCTCTTTACGTCTTCTCTGACGTAGGCTGCCGTGTAAGTTTTCTGAAAATCAATATTAAAACTATCTAAGAAAAAAAATTTAGTTGTTTGTAGCATTTTGTTCTATTTTCGCAATTTTCTATCATACCAATTATCACTAAACAAATGGTTGTGACATACTAAACGAAATTACAAGACTTCATTTTTTACCGTTCGACTATAGACTAATATGAGAACTCAAATACAAATATAGTAGAAATGCATCTGTGAGTGACTTCAAACAGGACTACGGTTGCTATTCAGTTAAACTGCATACACCCATTGGATCCTGTTGCTGGTCATTTACCTCCATTTTTCTATCAATCAGTCATCACAATTCATAACTGTCGCCTTACAGGTTCTTTGACTGTCATCAGACTCTAAAATCGTGTTTGCCAACCAAAAGGATATGTTTATTTGAATTATATTATTTATTCTTGGATAGTGATTATTCGTGAATCGTATATTGATGTCACCCACAATTGAAACGATCGAAATGAGTTTAGTAGTAGATAGTCAGCAAGTTTGACTCATGTTTATGGTGACCGCAGTTGAAGATAACGTTGCTTATTCGTAATTCATGTATTCATGTCACCCACAATTGAAACTATCGAAATGA
>DWPT01005093.1:0-12556 GCA_018251895.1 Agathymus mariae mariae | reverse complement strand
ATTTTTAAATAATTTCTTTAAACTCCGCCTCTCATTTGCCGGATGAATGATTTTCAAAACTGAAGATAAACAATGTAATGATAAGGTAATACACACGCATGATTTTGTGTTTAAATATATATTTTACATGTTTTTAAGCATATTAAATGTTGTACGTATACATATATCGTTATAAACTTTATTATATTTGAAACCTTAATCGCCTAGTGAAGTTCGCTCAGGTAGCAAATGCCCTCAACAAAAGTGTTCAGTCAAGCCGTACCGCTATTGTTGCAATGGCCACATATGACAGGAATCGTATTCATAAATGTATCAGAAATATTAGTGAAACCAGATCAAACCTTTATGGTTACTGTCTTTACCAGCATCGTTGGTGATGCGGTGTTTTAAAATAGCCACAAATTTATTGTTGTAAGTAAAATATAAATTAATCGCGATTATTAATTATGTAAAGGATATTATGGTATAGATGAATATAATAATGACAAGGACGCCTGGAAATAATTGTATCGATACCGGTTCCGCGCAGGTTTAAACTTTTGTAAGTGTCATGTGTTGTTCCAAAAGACGTGCTGAGAAGTTACTTTTGCCGTATCTTCTCGCCAGAGCACCTTTTGGAAATTTTAGTAGATGCAAAAAAACGGAGTGCATAAGTGTATTTACAGAATATCTACACGATTAAATGATTTTGAATTTTAAATACCTACACAAAATGACAAAATACGGCAAAAAACCTATTCAGGGACTTTTCAAATAAGAACTGGTCAGGAAACTTGGCCACTAACCCATCTTCCGCTGCTTAACTTGTCAACACGCTGACCACTTACAAACCGTCGTGCTGTGAACTCATCGTTTTAACTTTCTTATTAATCGGACTCTTCACAGTTAATTAAAACTATTCACAGGTACTCTTAACTATTTTTAAATCTTAACAACTGTTCAGTGGCAACCTCCGTCGTCTATTACACCATTCACCCATTTATAAGTGCCATTCAAAGTTACAATCGTATGAGACTTCGGTAAGGCGTTTAAATTTAATGACACCCCAAGCAAAAATCAATCTTAACGCCTTTATAATAACGCGAAATCGAAAGCAAAGAGAACCATGTCAAGCATACGAGTCTGACAATTTTGTATGTGATGAATTTTAGCTGAAATGTATCTTATTTGTTAGGAGATAGGGTCGATAACACGTCTATTGTGAGGTTGGGTTTGTAGAAGACCCTTGGCACAAGTGGCGGAATTGAAACCAATGTTGTTGACAACTGTTAGAAATCAGATTTTTTTTTTGAAGACTTTTTTATTTGATGATTTCATTGATACTGATATTTAGATTTCATTTACAAGTGTACGGATCTCGATATATTTATTGGAAGAATTATTTTTGGTATTACATTATGTTTTTGTTTGGCAATCATGACTGATCATGCCTACTTTATGACAGAGATGTTACGGATGTATGGATGCTATGGCTGATTCTTCAACCCGAATGAAGTCGAGAGAGGCTGCTGGTATTCAACATAATAATTTTCACTGTCTGTACGACTTATCATTACAATAATGATAATACTATATTACAATAATAATAAATATGATATAAAATATACTAATTAATAGGCTATTATAAGTTAGTGCGGTCAACATCTTAGACTTTATCACCACTTACCACCAGGTGGTTAACTTATGTAAAAAGAAGAATATTTTATTTCTTAAATTTACATCCTAAAAGCATTTATAATTTGTTCTAATTTTAATGTATGTTTAAAATACATCAAATTGGTTTGTTTTATTGCATATGATAAGATTAAAAAATAATAGGCACTCTGTTTATGCCATACTGGTAATTAGGCAAAAAAAATTCTCGTTTTTCTTAGGCGTTGAGTATTTAATTTGAATACTCTTGTATAAATACACTCGATTCATATAAGAACAATATCATCAATATATAATTAATAAATAAAATTTTGCAACTATATACACAGTTAAAGATGAATGGAGAACTCCTGTTGGTGTCATATTTGAAGCTGTGCTTCCCTTCCGTAATTCCCTTTCTGATAATGTCAAAGGCCCATTGGTAAATTAAGAATAGGTCCAATGCAAGAATGTCGTTAATAAAGACTATGCTCGGACCAAGGGTGATTCCCTGAGCATTATTGCTCGACAACGGGACTTTGGAATAAACTTATATCAACTTAAACGAATGTTTTTGGGGTTTAAGGGGCTCATCTAACAACAACACATCTAAGGCAACTTCCCTTAACCGTGCGCACCTGAATGACACCAGGTCCCTCCTGTTGGCGGTCGCTGGCCTGTTTACCCTGTTTAATCCCGACGGTACTTGAATGGTGGTAGAGTACTTTGGCCGACTGGTTAGCTACTCGGAGAGACCCTCACTTCCAACGTATCCCGCAGTTCCTACTTGGCCGGCAACGCTTCGGTGATACCTTGAGTGTTACCGATGTCCATGGGTGACTGTGGCCACTTACCATCAGGTGACTCGTCTGCTCGTTTGTCGACTAATGACATTAAAAATGTATTTATCAGGCAGTATAGTGACAAGTAATTAAGTATGTACAGAAGGTTTAGAAAATACACCGCTAAATATATTGAAAAATATTTTAAGAGCATTATGTTTGTCTAACTTCAGCAGAATAGAGACTTTTCCGTTTCGTTCCTCAATAGGTCGCACAGTACCCGGGGGTAATTGGCTTCGTACTCCATCGATGGCTTCTTACACATAACAAGTCTTAATGCTATTAATTACTCCATTATTCAAATTAAAGCTTGTTATAATAATTGTTATACGCAACTTCAACGAACCCCGTAGCTATGTTGACCGTGCCTGCCGATCGGAGGTCTCAGGTTCAATTCTCAACCGGGGCCGACGTTTATGTAATGGAGAAATGGGTGTGGGTATTGGAGATGTCATATTAGTAAGTTCATGCTATTCCTAACACAGGTAATCCTATTGCCGGTTTGTGATTGTGTGAACGTTAATTTACGTCGGTCACCTAATAATTCTGTTTGTCTGTGAATTTAAAGAATCACATCGGTAAAACAATGTCCTTCACCTCACTTCACTCAGTCCTACCAAAAATCCCACTCTTGTCTAACTCCCCAGAATTGACTGTAATTGGACCATCCTCTCAATTTTACTGTACTTGAGTCTTATTCAATGAAAAATGAACTCAATTTTTTGGTGCATAAATAAGAAATGCCTTCGCAGAATTCACTATCAAATACTGCGTTTTGTAAATTGCAAAATTTTTGTTAGAATTGCACCATTAATAGATTGTAGACTTTAGGACGAAGAAGTAGAGTGAAGATTACATTGCAAGGGCACTCGTACTGTTTGACCTCGGTACAGGATAAGGGGTTGAAGATGTGATATCAATTCAATTTGATTGATTTAAGATGTTCGCCAGAACATTGACATTCCAGTTCATCTAGCAGTCATTGCAACGCAGTTGCACAAAAACGGCTCTTGTTGATGATATTTACGTATCAACCTGTTGTTTAATAACTCGGTTATTTATACTTTAATTTACTTATGTATTTAATAACTAGTCTTTCTTTAACCAACCCTATTCTTATGTTAAGGCTTTCCACTAAAGCACACCCCTTTACTGAGATGAAATTTATCCTATATATACTCATAACATAACGTTCAACTGTGATAATAATTGTTTAAATATGTTCAGTGGTTTCAGTTGTTATACGTGGACATACAGACAGACAAAAATATGTTAAGGTCTTATATCGATAAATAACTGTTATACTTTGTAAATAATAAATTTTCAAAAATATTCGATGTACAGTTTTAAACGGTATTTATATTAATAAGTATACATTGAAATGGAATATTGGAAAGCCACTTGTCTCGAACTAAAGTCCAAGCGGATTCCCCGATGCAGAAAATAAGACGCAACCGTACCAGCTCCCACCATGTAGAATGACTTCTGCACCTCTGATTGTGACTCGTAGAAGATTCTAGTGTATATAAAGATGCTTTTATTTCCTCACTACGGCTCTTCGTTTCAATATCAAACATTAATGCAATGTGTCTCGATTGTAATGGTTTTGACAATTGATTTTATCGCCTATTGGGTGCCGATGCAGCCGCACGCTGGGGCCTCCTAAAATAAGGAGTAGGAATGTTTGGGTTCATGTGGACTGAGAATTTAAATATCCTTAAGAACATTATTATCTGAAAGAAAGAATATCTATTTTAAAACTTAAGTGACAGCCCTGAAATTACTTTATAAATAATTACTCGCACACGGCCCACACATTCCTTCCTTGTGTAACGGAGGATATGTAATACACAGATAAGGCGCATCAAAGGCATCAAAATCAAACATTTGAAAACAAATACCTACCACACAATAGGCTGCCTCAGTCAGGTTTTGAAATCGGGATTCGGTTGGAGAGCAGGACCACTAGCCATTGAGGTTGTGATAGTTGTCCAGGGCTTTCTTATTTTCCCAAATTGAAATTTTATGGTAAATTAATTTGCAATGTTGCAGAACACATCAGTTCTTACTGTAAAAATTATTTCAGATTTTACACGAGCCATACTTATTTAATAGCTTAGTTTTCTTAAAAGTTACAAGTAAAATAATAATTATTTCTTTACTTTTTCTACTTTTTATAGTAAGCACGTCGAAATATTTAAAGCTTTTGTAAAAATGAAAAACAGATCTTGTTGAATAAGATTTTAATGACAGAGATAAATGAAAAATAATTATTTAAAGTTTATGAATTGCAATATATAGTTATTTTAAAAAAGTTACCAAGGTTATAGAATTTTAGTATTAGCATAGCCACTCTAAATAATGACAATTGTGGGCCACTAGCGCCATCTAGTTTTAAGTAGCACATTTAATATTTCAATAAACGCGCCATCTTGGAATAAAGGGACCTATACTTTTATTTTAAAACGAGCAAGAGCATTGAAATCCATTTAAGAAAAGTTATTAATCTAATTAGACATTTTAGAAATTTCATAGTCCAGAAATATTGCGTTGAATAAATGGAATGCCACATTAACGTTGTTTTAGGTATATACATATAAAACAACCGACACGCAACCATAGTTTACCTCATTGGTAAATAGGTATTCATTACCGCCTATGTAAGTTGTTATATTATAAGCATCAGCAAGGCGTTGCCGGCTAACCTCAATCAAGACGTACTTAGAAATTTTACGCCTGATCCTAGAAGGAGGGTGATAACTAGTCAGACAAGTCAAGAACTTTATGAGCACGCAGCAGTACCGTCGCTAAGCTGTGTGGCATAGAGCCCGCGACCGCCAACGGAGCGACCATTCGCTATAGGCTCATTTATCTTATCTCTACACGTTATTTGTAAAAAAAAAAATTTTCTAAGAAAACGAACCATTTACAAAAGATGTAAATAATTTTCATATTATATCATTCAAATCCCAATAATTTTAAGTTCTATAAATCAGTTGTTTATATATTGTTGTGTACACCGCGTCACAGTATTCTTTCATAACATACGGCTTACTTCAAACACGACTGTAATGTCTGACGTGTGTGGAGTTATCGTGAAACAACTGCCATTATGGTTTATCATTAGCGGCATAACACGTAAACATTAGGAAATTTATTATCTCAAACAGTTTTAATATTAAAATGTTGGAAAATTAAAATATTTTGACTTGGAATTTAACTAAAATAATGTTTATACTAATGAATTGAATGGGCAACACAATTTGAGCTTAGAATCCTTCTGTAATTTATATGAAATTATTGCCTATAATCTAATTACATGGAAATTTGAATTGAAAAGTCACAATGGAAAATTTTATCACAAAATCTAGTTAATGTTATGAATTCAGTACTTAAAGATGCGTCACCGTTGGAGCTCGCAATCTTTTATTATTATATGTATCACATTTAATCTTCGAAATGATATAGAGGGGAGACTCAATGTTCTTAGCCAAATGTTAGGACCTGCAGAAAATCTTGTGCGCTTTTAGCTGTATGTAGCATAACGTACGTTATACGTAAGCAAAGCAGGAGGGCAGGTTAAATTGGAGCAAAAGATGGATGAAGCCTTCTATACCGCAATATTCCCATACCATATCCTACTTCTTACCTAACGGACTTCAACTCAACAGTAAGAGAAAATGCAACAAGGTGAAAACCTCAATAATTCAAAAATGAAAAGAAACAAAGTGACTCTTGCAACAGAAGTGGAGCAAGTGCTCGACCTGTGTAGGGCACGCCAAAAAGAGAAAAAGAGATAGTTTGCGACTGTCCTTTTCGCAGGCGAATGGCGTGTGTCAAATGGTCAACTCCCACGGTATTTGGACAGGGTCGGAATGAGGATTAAAATTGTGTGTCATTTAAAAATCGTTACTTCCATTTTTGAAAAACCGTTGATAAACACAAGAGAAAAATAAACCTACTATATATATGATCTATTCTGACATGTATATGTGTATCACATATACTTGAATTTGTATTAATGAAAATTATATTAACGAAAACTTACGAGGTTTCAAATACATTTAAAAATAAACTAACAATTATAACCGACATTTGTGAATTGTATGGAAAAGTGACGCCTTATAATTAACACTTGACTCTTAATTGGTGGCAACTGTATCGCTATTGCACGGATTATCAAGCGCGCTTTCGCAGATGGCTTCTAATAAAGTACTTCGAATAGCTCCTAGACTGGTGTCTAGTCGGGAGAATCCGACTAATCTACGACGTATGTAGTTGTTTATAATATGGCTTAGACTTCGTTTATACAATAAGGGTCCAATGTTGATACGCGAGTTACTTATTGGAACTTTCAAGCGACGCGTTAAAGCACATTTTGTGGGTAAGGGATATTGTGGTATAGATGAATATATTAATGACAAGGACGCCTGGAGTTAACACCGCGGCAACAGATTCCGCGCACGTTTAAATTTACTTTGTAATTACCATTTGACGTTTTAAAAGATGTGCTGAGGAGTTACTTTTGCCGTTTCTTCTCGTTAATGTCAAAGCATCTTCTCGAAACGGTAGTAGAATATCTAAGTGATTAAATAATTTCGAATACGTGTTACACATACCATCATGGGGATCGACATTGATATGAAGATGGTAAAAGGCGGGACCATCCACTAAGGGGCCGTATGGCCATCGATCACATTGACTTTTTTGCAAATCCTTTTTATTCATAGTAAGTGTTTTATCATGAAATATTAAATGAAAGTTTGAGTTCGCCTCTGTCACCGCGACACTCGTGTCGCGGCATTCCTCGCGTTTCGTTTCGTTTGACGCACTGCGCTCACCGCTTCGGCGTTTACAAAACTACTTACCTACTATTTTTAAGTACTAGTACTTATCCTACAATTTTTCTACTAATACAAGACGCTTGGAAGGCATTATCATTGAGTCTCATTCTGTCCAATTCACAATAGCCACTGTGTAAAGCAGTTAGGGCTGGCCAAAGAAGCAACTTTTAAATTTTGCTGGTTAATATTGTTAAAAATATTCACACAATTAAATTCTCCAATTTAACATTCCCAAGTGGATCTTGATTAAAATCAAAAACTAATAAAACCATGCAATAGAAAACTAAATCAAGTTCGTTTGCATTGTTTAAGTGATCGTACCCACAACTTGATGTCAACAAAAGAAAGGCACTGAATAAACTCTGTCCCATGAAAAACTAATTGTTTTAAAAATCCTCAAACACAACTTAAGTATTTTATAAATAATTTATTCTGTTATCAAAACAATACCAGAATACCTGCACACGTCACATGATAGGGATCGCTTTCTTCTTTCTACGACTGACCTACCCATGCGCACTCCAATCCACTCCCACTCCACTCTTCCAACCTCTGCAAAAAAACCTCTTCTGCTCTTTCTGTGACTTTATAGAACTCGGTTGCTCTCTCCACCAGTTGCGCTGTTTCCCATCATTCCTTCAAAATATAAGTTAACCCTGCCGTCTCGCACTGTTTTCCTTTACACTAACACTACGCCTATAAACACACTTTTGTACTTTTTGAGTAATTTATACACAATATACGCATGAGTATCATAATATACTTCTGTCGTCCACCTTAGGTTGTCTGGAAAAAATCGCGCTTAACAATAAGACGCTTAATAATAATATATTTACAGGACATATTGTTTTTTTGATGTTTATTTCTCTTGATTTACAATAAAAAAAATTGTATTGCGTTTCACTGTAAAGTTATTAAATTGCCTCTCTGAACGTAACCGTAAATATTTATTCGTTACTGCAGATTAAATTTATCCAAGAAACACTAGACACCCAAAGAGACTAGTTCTTAACGACGCACCACGCACTTCTCTGTGGCAATGTTATTAATATACTACTTGTGTTAAAATATATGATAAGTTACCAGAGGACCCGATATTGATAATTAACAAAGTCTTTAAAGCGAAGTTGAGGAAATTGCTATTAAATCTTACACAATATTGCTATTAAAGTTTACACATCAAAAGAATATTTTTATACAAAATACACTGTAAAAATACACATTATGTAATTTAGAATTTGACATGGAATTAATTGAAAATTAAAATATCAAATTGACGACATTGAAATCATAACTTTTATTTAAGTATTTCTATTGTAATTTAATTGATTATTTTATAAATTAGATTTATTTTGGGTTATATTTAAATGTTAAATTTGCATGCCGCTATTTAAGCTGAATCGGAAACCATTTAACCTTTTGTAAATTATTCAAAGCAAATAAGGTTTATTTTATCTGTACAGAAGATAAATCCTTAACTTCACAATGACTGTCTGTCACCTCAAATATAACTTAGATCTATAAATCAATAAAGATATAACGTTTTATCTTTGATTCCTAGATCATTCCTTATCATTTTTATCTAAGTAGATATTTTTTAATTAAATTATCTTTTTTATCAATATTGTTAATATACACATCAAATAAATTTATTTAAGTACCTTGGTGTATGATTTCTCAAATGTAACTTTTTACGGCATTTATACCAGTTATATACGTACAGTGAAATGCCGACGGAATACGGGATTTTTTTTATCCAGTACCTACTTTGAAATCGTTTTGTAGTTCGAATGACAGGATTTGATTCTGCAGGTACCTTGAATGTTATTCGAATATTACCTATATTAATGAAATAGCAGAGAACTGCCGTTATGCGCGCATCTCGGAAAAACTACCGAGGGGATTTCAATATACATTTGTAAGTTTTATTTCTTAGACACTTGGGCTTAATCAATAACATCTATTGCGATATATTTATTTGATACAATGTTATTAAAAGTTTTAATAAAAAATGTTTTTTATAAGCACTACGTGTTTAGTGATTTATTTTTATGTTTTTCGTCTGCACTTCAAATACATTGTTAATAATCAACGAAGACGAAGTCGCAAGTGTCAGCGGATATTAACCTTATAAATAGTAAATATAAACTTATTAAATAAGTAAATATAAAAATATTAGTGATAAAACCTATGTAATTAACAGTTCAAGATACTTCAATTGGGGACCGTTTTTATCTCGTCCGATCGTAACATGACTATCTTTAAGACAAGTGTCTTACTAAAGTTACTGTGCATTACAACCTAGGACTTCGGTTAACTTTAGACTGATTGTAGGCAAACATTTATTTGATCAGTAAAATAACTGCTCTCAGGACTGAAATGAAAACTCTTATTTAAAGTTGCAATGACTACAAAAATATAATATTATCAAGTATATTAATTGCTAGGATGCAGTTTCCACAAACTACATGCCCGATGACTTCTTCCACATGAGTATGAATACTAATATTTAAGTAAATATCAATAAACAACTGAGAAGTAACATCCGATAGTAATTTGTCATGGAAAGCGCACGGCGCTGAAGCCGGCTTAGAAGAAGAAGATTCACTTCTCCTTGCATTCGGTAAGAAGACTTCAAAATGTCTTGCCCTTCGGAGCTAAAATTAAATTAGACCTCATATTAATTTAACGTACAATAAACTTCTAACTAATTTACTAACTTTTTTGAAAGTCGCTGGTGAGCTTAATAGACTTGATCTTTTGCAAGACTCGTCTATCTCCTTTTTCTTTATCTTCAGATTCAAAAAGTTCAATCGAATATGTCAATTCCGTAAGAATCTTAAATAGCTCTCAATTCTACAACACTAATTCTACAACACTTAACACTCGTCTCTTGTGCCTACTCTTTAAGATCTCACAAATCCTTTCTTCTCTTATTTGCTTTCGCAATCGATTTCCCTTTGCTCATCCTCCAGATGTATCATGGAGGTCACAACTGAAAACTCTCCCTAAGTTTCTTTCACATAAGTGCATCTTTCATAGACATTATTTGTCAGTTCAGAAAATTAGTTTATGAATCTCACTATCTCTACTGTAAGAGATTTTGAAAGATTCTCGGTGCTTACAAAACGCGTCACAGATTTCTACTTGCTACTACTCTACTTCTACGTTCGATGACAATAATAGGTCTAATTAGAATATATATACAATAGGTATGTATTATATATATTAAAAATTATTTTATATAGTATTTATAATATTGTTTATATATATATATATATATATCATAATTGCGTTTGATATATATACATATATTTATTTGTGGATGCATCATTGTATATAACTTTTCTACTTTTTGGTCCTACTGGAAGAGATTTCTTATTTAGACCAGGCAGTGCCCTTGTACAAATGTTTTATACAGATTTTGGATTCTGTAATTTTATTGTGTGCGTTAAATAAATAAAGTCAAGCCGTAATACTCTATCTTATAGTGATGACTGATTGTTAAATAAATGCTTATCAGAATAAATGTTGTAAAGTAATTTAATTTATAGCTTAAACAATATTAAGAATACATATGTAATTGTTGCTAATATACACATGGATGATAATTATTCTAAGTGCCGGTCATAAACACTTATGGATTCTACTTAGAATAAAAATTCTTATTGCACTCAATAAGAATCACTCTAAAATATCATCGGATCCATAACGAACAATTATACTTGATTTACGTCTGCACTTACCGTAAATACTTACTTATTTTAATGGGTTTTAGACTAATAAATCTCTTAGGTAAATTGTTTAGTCAATTATGATGTCAGTAAGTACGGCTCAAGTTTTTAATGGTCCGTGGAAACTTGGTGGCGCTAGTGAAGCTTGTAATACGCTACTCGACGCTAGATGGCATTGAAAAATCAATAATTTGATTTTTAGCCAACTTCAATGTCTTACAACGAAATTTACAAAAATTACCAACAATATCATACTGGTATATTATGAGTCTCATTAACTTTTCTGTACCTGACATTCTCAAATAAAAGTGAATAGGTACATCTAAGCCCCGTCGGTGAGATACAAAAGATGCTGGCAGCATTTTCCCGCTATATAGCAATCCTTAAACGTTAACTGGGAAGCTTCCAGCTCTCGGGCCGTGTGGCGTTAAATTTCAGCTATTTTGTCATTCTTCTAAAAATATAAAAAGCGTCGGGGCCCCGCGAGCTAAAAATCACGACTTCCATAGCTTAGAACAAAATATCCCGTACATTTGATATTTAAATTTTCTGCAATAGCGCCTACCTTAATTATCTTAACATCAAGACTGAATGTCGCTAGGGGATGGTCCCAGCTAGGGTATCAGCACAAGTCGCGTCATATACCAATGACCGTTACATAATTAATTAATTATTCTTTATTTTTGGATATTATTAAACTCAATATTTTTATAATCAATTTCACAGACTTATTAACACATAAACGAAATATTAGGCATGATAAATATATTTTGAATTATAATACAATTCATTGGTAAGCCCATGCACGTAGCTGTAGCTTTGTTATGGGGGGTTTAAGAATATAAATATGAACAAAAATAACATAGTTTTTCTCCGAACGTCATGCAGAATAAAGCAAAATTTGGACTGCGTCAAGTAAAAATTACACAAACGCAAACGATAATGTATGAAACGATATATGTACCTAGTAATTTGACTTAATGAATGGTCACCGTGCTGACAACCAAGCTGCACTTGTATATATATATGTATAATTTTAATTTTATTTTAATTCAACTTTATTTTTCATAAACTTTTAGTAACAAACAAATATGTCACGATTATTATTTCCCGTATTGCTTCGGGGTTCGGACCCCCTGAATCACCTGTTCTATAAGCTCATGAATATGACCCTAGTTATAATTCAACTACAAAAATTTAGATGACAATCAAACAAATTGAAATCCATGAAAGGAAAAATGTTCCCTGATTGTTTCCTTTTGAATTAATTATTGTAAAAATAAAACTTAGCTTCAGCTATTTCAGCTATGCGGTGATGCCGATAACGATAGACATTTCGTATATATAGAATATGGTGAATCTGGTCTACCATAGTCCACTGATCGACACCGATCTACATTCTCCACCACCATCTTTATAAATTAACTAGCGAGCCGTCCCAACTTCGTTAGAGTTGAACAATTATGTATCTTAATCATTATCAGAATTAAGTCGGTAGATAGTA
>DWPT01005092.1:0-12556 GCA_018251895.1 Agathymus mariae mariae | reverse complement strand
AACATCTTATGACTTCATCACCACTTTCCATCAGGTGGGATTGTTGTCAAGTATTAACTTATCCTATATAAAAAAAATACTTCATCCACAGTATCGGTCCCGTTATAGTTTTGTTATTATTATATATTAACAGTTTATTTCTATGATTCATCATGATGCTATGCGTAAAGTTGATTTCTTGAAGTGTAATTCATTAATCATCGAAACCCAACATTAAAGTGGTAAAGAACATTGTCCTGATTGCGAGTGATCTAATCGCTAGATATTTGGGCCTTCAGGTTCTTTACTCATGGCCTCATTTTAGAAGTTCCCGAGTTCAAAAGTAAACTATTTTTCATTAATTAAATTCATTTTAATGCGTCCCAGCTAAAATATTTGTGTAATTCTCGCAATGAATTTATGCTGACAGCGCTAAAATATTTTCCTCTAAATTTTGCGAAAAATGATATTTAGTTTTATTAATGTTTTCCAGTACTTATATGTTACCTTTAAAATAACTTTGTATTGTGTGAAAACCCTGTTGAAATGACACGTGACTACACTGTTTCGGATTGTCTGTTCATATCAATAGCGCGTTATAGCACTGCTGTTCGCGTTAAAATTTTTGAATTAATAATAATTCTTTATTAAAAATAATAATAAAATAATAAATGGAACTTTTCACGACCAATGCCAATAAACGATCAGACGAACCATCTGATGGTAAGCAATCATCACCCGATGCATATCTGTAACACCAAAAGCATCACCGATGGGTTGTCAAGGAGGAATCTCGGGACCCGCTTATTACTTGCTGTCTGCCCCCCCCGCTGAAACGTGCAAAAACAATTCACGGTCGATTCTAGGAGGGTAGTATCTAGTCAGACGGGTTATAAGTTAAAACCATAGCTGAATACCGTGGAGATTAAATTATATGGTACGGAGCCCAGAGAACTCTAAAACGAGGAACCAAGCGCCATTGTTTCTTTCGCTGCTCAACAGGGTGCACTAATAGTTAATTTTGGCTTCTTTGTAACTAAGTTTAAATATTTTATTGCAAAAAAAAAATCATTAAAACGTGTGAACATTCCTTAAATGAAAGGGTATGTTTGATGGCTCCTACTTTAAGGTTACAGTAGAAAAAGACTAATCTTTTTTACAGATAAACAATTGATAACATGATAGTATGAGCCATTAGTTTGTGGGAAACGACTGTTATTAAACTAATATTAGACTACTTTGAATCGACCCGTAGCAGAGTGTATGAGTATGACCTTGAGATATGCGTATCATCTCCCATCCAACATGCACTTGTAATAAATCATAGATTTTACAACATCATTAAAGATGGTTCATGCCAAAACGGAGCATCGTCAGCAGAGTCTACCAAGGTTAACTGCAAAGACTGGTTAATTAATATACCTTTAGATAGAACTTGTAAATAATTATCAGGAATTTGGTGAGTAATCCGTTACAATAGTCATAATCTGAAATTTCGATGAAATACATAATGTTATTGCTGCATTAATTAGTTTCGGTGACTAACATTACTGCGCACTAATATAATTTGTTATTGTTGTTTTGCACTAATATTGTTTAGTATGTATGAGCAAGTATAGTCTAAGCCGTGGACTACGTAATCCGTAGTACGTAATCCGTAATAACTATTAAAATAGGTTTCTCTTGTATGGCACATAAAATTAGCACTTAATTATATATACAAATATACATTTGACCCATAAATGTTTTTCGTCGGTCGGAAATTGATCCCTGGATCTGGCCCTTCGCAGGCAGTGTCGCTACCAACTTGGCTATTGCAGAGAGGGATGAAGTTAACATTTAAAATAAATAAATTCGTTAGGAAAATTATAATATAAAATACTAGCGGACCCCACAGACGTTGGCCTGTACACACTGGCTTTAATTCGAAAATTTCCTGTGAAAAATTTTCATTTTCCAAAAAAACATTTTCCAGTGGACCAAATTGTGAATCTAAACCATTCTCGAATCCCCATGAACACACAAAAAGATCATCAAAATCGGTCCAGTTGTTTAGGAGGAGTTTAGTGACATGCACACGCACACAAGAAATATATATAAACATATATGATATTGTGCATTTTTTATATTTTCGGTAGTAGTGATAGTTTCAATTAACTTTAAATTTATACTGACGGCAGCAATTCATTGAAAATCTCTATTGCATATGTACCTTATTAATTTTATATGTATTTTTTAGACATTGTTTCTTTAGATATTACCAAATCCACAATTTTTCTTAAAACTAACATATTAAGAGTTTTAGAGGTAAAAGCGCAAAGATTCCGTATTACCACACAATATATTTATATATGTTACTTGTATATCCTTATATCCATTCTTATATTCAGTCACAAAGTAAATGGAACAGAGACAAAGTTTCATACAACTACGCTTCGATAAGTATACTACTACAAGCGTGAGGCGCATGTGCCGAGCACGAGTGGCCTGTCACGTAAGGAGCGAAACCTGTTTATACTGGCTCGGCGCGTGCTCTAACACGGTTCAGTCGTCGCTAGTGACGCGTCGACTTTAATAAGAAAAAAGTTCAAACATGTTTACTTACATGGTTAACAGGGTGTATTAACAATAATAGAAAATTTGCCCAGAGCATTTGGTCTTTATTAAAAAAACAAGTGACCGATGTAAGTTTCACTAAACAAATATTTAGATATATAGAATTCACGATATACCATTATTTTGTTATCCGATGACAAGCGGGAGGTATTTATTATTTGTGTTCGTAGCGGTCTACTGCGCCATTTTACATTTAATTTCTGAAAAGGGTTTAATGTGTCCTATTTATGAACCGTGAATTATTAATTTACAAGCGGTTAACTATAAATGATAGAATTGTTTTAACATATGTATAAATCACTTGTGAAATTGAAGTAGAGTATAAATATTGTACCTGTGATTTTAAGAAACTTTGATGTGACTTTAACAATATGTAACAAATGAAAAGAAACTGCAGGTATATTGTTTGAAACTGTTAAAAGATAGAAGAGAAATCTTCATCGTCACCCGTATGCCATAATTGTTCAGATGATTGCCATTATATAGTGAAGCCAATAATAATGAGTTTGTCACCGTTTATTTATTTAATAATCGTTTTGTCGTGTGATAACCCTACTAATATCTTGTCAAAGGACAGTCCATCGTGCTAATACTATGTGTTTCAGTAAATTCCTACACTAATTTTCTTCCATAAATTGTTATCAGTTATTGTTTACAATTAACTTCTTCTATATACACACAAGCCACTTCTGATAAAACTGAGAATTGATTCGTGCAATTTATGACACGTAAATAATATTTTATCCTCATCCTTACATTCGTACCTATTGTTAAAGAAAAAATTAGATAATGGTAATATTCCTCAAGATATATGGTTGCAATTATTCTGTACTAATAATATATAATAATTTCTTTAGCTTTCTGTTTTACTAAATGTAACTTGTACCATCACTACTTTATTTGATTTGAATGTAATTCGAAGTGTTATCAAGCCGAATGTTATTATTTTGGGAGTGTTTGCCTAGGTTGTAGCAGTGCCCCTACTTGTTTAAGGTAACGCAAGTAGACAGAATGGAGCAGACGAGCGTCGTTGTGGTTGCTGTCCATAGACATCCCCAAGTATCTGTGTTTTATAGTAACATTTTAATCTTTAATGCGCCCCCATCCTCCCTACGACTTAATTGGTTGAGTAAGGTTAGGTTATACATGCATGCGTACTAGGTAGATGTCGTGCGGTGTTCCACAGGGTTCTGTCCTTGGGCCATTTCTGTGGAACATTGGTTACGACTGGGCGTTGAGGAGTGCCCTCCTCCCGGGTGCAGATGTAACGTGTTATGCAGATGATACTCTAGTCACAGCTCGGAGGGGACCTTTGAAGTAGCTGCTCATCTTGCTACTGTGTCGGTGGCACAGGTAGTCGAGAGGATAGAGATGTTGAGACTCCGTGTGGCTCTAGAAAAGACAGAGGCCCTGTCTTTCCACGGGCCTCGGAGGGCACCGCCACCGGGTTCCCACATACTCATTGGTGGAATCCGTATCGAGGTCAGGTCCACCATGAAATATTTGGAACTCATCCTCGATAGCCGCTGGAATTTTCGTGAACACTTTATGCGTTTGGCTCCTCTGCTTATGGGTGTAGCTGCGGCTTTAAAGCGGTTACTGTCCAATCTTGGGGGACCAAACGCAAGATGTCGCCTCTATATGGGAGTGGTGCAATCTATGACCTATATAGGGCCCCTGTGTGGTTGGAGGCCCTATCGGAGAGGACCATCGCCTTCTTGCGAAGACCCTAGAGGGTGATGGCCGTTGGGGTCATACGTGGGTATCGCACCATCTCGTATGAGGTGGTGTGCGTGTTCGCTGGGTACCTCCCTGGGATCTGGAGGCCAAAAAACTATGCATCTATGTACTGGTGGCGTTCGAACCTACGGGCCAGAGAGGAACAACCCCTGCCAAGTGAATGGAAAGCGTGAAAGTTTCACGCTCAGCAGGCCATTATTGCGAAATGGAAAGAGCGGCTAGCTCAACCAAGGGCCGGCAACTGGACTGTCGAGGCTGTCCGTCCCGTCCTGGAGGATTGGATAGACAGGCGGCATGGGTCGCTAACCTTCCGACTGGTACAGGAATTCTCTGGACATGGATGCTTTGGAAAGTATCTGTGCCGAATAGTTGGAAGGGAACCGACTACCATGTGCCACCACTGCAGCTGCCTCGAGGACACGCCGCTGCATACGCTGGAAAATTGTCCAGGATGGGCCAGCGAACGTCGTGAACTCGTCGCGGCTGTAGGAGACGACCTCTCGTTATCAGTTCTGGTGAAAGCCATGATCGGAAGCGAAAGGTCATGGAGAGCAGGGGTTTTCTTCTGCGAATACGTTATGTCACAGAAGGATGCTGCGGAGCGGGAGAAAGAAAGGACAAATGATCTTCCGATCCGCAGCAGGAAATTGGGGCGTCGGAGAATGATTTACCACGCCCTTCTCCAACCCCCATAAATGAGGCCTAGGCGGTGGATGCGAGAGCATCTATCGTCGCGTTTAGAGGCCTCAAGGAGGCGCGCGCTGTGTCCAGTGCGCCTCCCTTTACAGCAGGCATCCGGAGGAACTCCAGCTCCATCGCATCACCAAGAGCTTAACGCTGTCGGGGCCGCGGAATAATGAGAAACCGTGCCCGTAACCCCGACATTCAGCGTTGAGAGGAACATCGTGAGGTTTTAGCCGGTATCGGTATGCCGGAGTCTGGCATAACCCTCTGTTGCCCCTGCGTCTGAAGAGTATCCTTGACGGATTTCCCCACGACAAAAAAAAGCTTATACATATGTATATAGAACGGTTACCTAAACCTAAGAAACAATTATAACAAATATAACTCGTCCTTTAACTCGAAACAAAGCAGATGTTTTAAACATAAACCTTGTTACCAAACGTATCCACGCTATTTATCCTGCGAGAATTTTCCACGGGACGGACCAAGATCAGTAACCATCTCGCATGTTGCAACGAACGTACTTGTGGTTTACAAACAGTTTACCAGTATCCTTATACACCATAACCCATTTTTCAATAATTATATGTAACGCTTTATAATTGGACAGATAATAATATAATAAATATAATCCACGTTAAATAAACAGGAATATTGTAAATTAATTACTTGTTTACGCATTGAAAACTTTGCGTTGTATTATGTTATATACGAGTATACTTATGAAATAACTTTTCTTTTTGGAATTTCGTATTTCCCAGAAATAAAGACCTTTAGTTTACAGGTGATCCAATATTCTCGGTACCTAAATTTCATCAGTAAGAGGCCTAAATATCATGATATGTTTATAATACGGCTCATCCTTCGCGAGTCTAATTCGGGCTTCATCTTGATTTATTTGTCAACAATTGTAGCCGTTTTAAAAAAAAAGCCGAGCAGAAATCCCGAACACCAGAGGCAACTGCGTTTCATCATTAAATATAAAAATCTTGTTGACTGGCTTTATTTTTGAGCGCATTTCTGACTTTATTTTTGAGCGCAATTTTCTACTGGGCATTATTATTCCCTGCGCCTTGTTTATAGATACTGTAGTAAAGTGATTCATTTTATCACACTCTGAAAGTAAATGTAGTGTTAAATATGATGGCAATGTACTGTATATCACAGTACTAGCTAGCACTATTAGCCTAGAGGCTCTGGAGTAGAATTTGGAACGTATTTCTTATTTTGGAAAGTGTTAATTATCTGTTACATTGTAAAGAAAGCATTATAGCAAAGTAGATATCTAAAAACTGTATTTTCCATTTTGTTATCAAAGGTGAGTCTCAAAGGCCAATAGTTGCAGTGTGCACGTAATTTTATTATGAGCCTAACTTTAACTCCTGTCATTTTAGTGGTCATTTAATGGTTAGGTAGTAGTTACAGCCCTAGTGGATTACTTTTGGATTTGAAATGACAAAGATTTTCATGAAAAGTGCTCACCAGCTGTTTTTTATGGTAATAGCCGACAAACGAGCAGACGAGCCACCTGATGGTATGTGGTCACCGTCGCCCATGGACATCAGCAAGACCAAAGATATTATCGATGCGTTGTCGGCCAGGAAATCAGAAGAAGGTAAAAAATAAAGTACCGGCTCTCAAGCTCCCAGCCGGAACACAATGAGTCGTTTGGCGGCCGACTCAAGCAGGAGGGTGGTAGCTAGCCAGGCAGGCTTCACAGAAAGATAATACTACCAATAATAATATTAACGACTTAATAATAATACTGATAATATAATCTTTACGCAAAGCCCTACCAGCGAGTAGGCTGGCTTCTATTGCTCTTACGACACCCTGTTCTGCCAGCATGAGATTGGGGGAAATATTAGACCGCCCCAATACGGCAAAAATATGCAGCAATATAGCGGATGGAAACATGAGGCTACAACGCGTTCTGCACCTGTTTCAGTAATCTTTCCTCACTAGGCAAACTAGGGAAAAGTTTGTTTTACTAAATATCCACCGTGAATTGCGGTTCAGGTCATGGTTTTCTACTTCTTTTTGAGTGTGCCGTTTCGGGTAGCAAAATTTGCGTTTTAAATATATTCGGACGCAGAATCGTTTTAACACAAAATTTTCGGGTTCGTTAAAAGTCGCCTGATACTGAAATTGGTCCCCATGAAGTAACGGATGAAAATAAGTATTTTTTTTTTAATTTCGCTGATATAAAAATATGCTTCTTATCGTTACTCGGGAGTCTTCAATAATTATGTTGGGGTTCTGTATCCGATGACATAAACGAAATCCTTATGGCATTTTCTCGCTTATTAATTATTTCATCGACTATTTTCTTCGAAACTATTGTCTAAGGTTCCAAGAGATTCCATGACGGGATATAAATATATTCAATAAATAATCCTTGTCCCACGCTTTCATGACATTCAAATAGTATCTTATGTCGCATTAAGCTTTTAAGCTAATTCTAGAATTATATGATTTCATATTTCAATGAAAGGTTCATAGTCTACTACTCTCATCTCAGTCTCATTTATGCTGATTCTCTCACAATATTTTCTTTCACCTAAGAAAGTGATGATTATCTATATCTATACATATAATACAATTCTAACTGTTCGCTTTTATGAGGAAAACTACTACTACTACTAAAAATTTATTGACGCAGTAGAACCCAAAACAATATTTGTTAGAATTTATATCTGTTAGTGTGTGCGTTTGTTCACGCTAATCTCAGAAACTGCTTATCCGATATTATTACGGTCTTATCAGCAACTTATCGGTGAGCGTCATTTAAAATTAACAGTTCGTTTGATTTCAATTTGTCAATAAATGAAAAATGTTAGGAATTAATATATACATATATTTCTAATTCACAGAACGAGTAAAACCCAATGCTAAAACAATGCAGCTGCTATTTCTAAGCGTAAGGTAGTTTTTCTGAAGCGAAGCAAGGGCAGCTTGCTAGTTTTGTAATATAAACATAAGTTATTGAAAATTCTTCAAACCTCGAGGTCAACACAGTTTTCCGATGATTGATGTATTTGATTATCGCAGTAGGTATATCACTAGGTACCTTTATGACTGAACATTATCTTTAGGTTTGAAGTGATATACTAATAATAGTACGGTAACGCGGCCGAAGGTTATTATCGACATAGAGGCAACAACAAGTAAACAAGATTTTTAGAAATTATTGTCAATATGTCTGAACAAGAATCACACTAAGCCCCTGAACATATTAACATGACTCTTTATATATTTGCAATTTATATTATATATGTGTAAAATTATCATACATTCTTTATAGCCTAGAATATTATTCTGTTCCCGCCGTACAGGAAGTTAAAATTATAACTTATCTGGAGGATACTAGACACAGTATTTATTTTTCTTTGTCCAAACAATAAAATGGGGCAAACATAGAATTTATTACATGTTTGCTATTTTTAAACGTAAGGCGCAGGTTTTATGAACCTAAGCGAGAGCGGGGTATTAGTGACAGATAAGTCTCTTTTACGTGCTGTGCTGAATTACCACTTTTATATTACTTACTGTAAGAGAAAGAGCATAGATTTTACCTAAATAATAGGTACTGCAATAAACTTTACGATGTGTTGGAGTGAAACTGTCATTCAGTTGAAATTTACACTGACCGGCGAGCTGCACGACGGGCCGCCAATGGCGCACAAATTGAGCCTACGTATGACTCCGAGTGACTCCACGCGACTCCGGCCGCCGGTACTTGATTCCTATTACAGCCACGTCACTCTAAGCACCGTCGCTTGTTTCTGAGCGTCGTTATGTGCCTTTGAGTACCACCACCACATAACTCCAAGCATTGTCAGCTAACTCAGAGGGCCAGGGCATTAGTCCACGTGTCAAATTATTGTTAAAGTTTATAATCATAACCGGAAATAAGTTATATTAAAATATATTGTAGAGTAACACCAGGTCAGCACCTTCAATGATTAAAATACTTATTTTAAAATGTAATATATATCTTTTCTTTCAGTAAAAATAAAAGCGCATTCAATTATATAGCTATCGGAATAAATTTAGGGGCGATATACGTTTGTCTTAATGGGGTCATTAAAGTAAATGGGACATTCCGTGTCTTTCAATAAGGTCGATTCGGCGTTAATAGCCTTCGTTTACAGTGAAGTACTAATGAATCCAACATTCACCTGTGTGTATTCCTTCTCGCCCATAATACTGATTAAATAGGGGCTACCGACGTAGTGCCTCGGGCGCACTTATATTTACACAAACATATATATTTACATCTTCTATTATCCTGCGAGTGAGTACCTACACATCCTCAAACGTCCGAGATTCATGTTTTTTTTTAAAGTATTTCATGTTGAAATATTTTTATATAAGATTGCATTATTTTTATATAAGTCTCACTTTAAAAAAACAGGCACCTTAGTATCTAACCTGCCTTTAAGATTGTGCTTTACTCTAGGTTTGATAAACATTTCTCTACTATATTGTACTATAACGGAGGCAAAATTTGTTGTACACAAAAAAAATCTAAAGAAATTCTCTTTGTCCGTAAGCAATAAATAGTATAAAAATCGATCGCGTAGCAAAATAATAACAAAAATAAAAGCTTCCATTCACTCACTCACACTGTCACACTGGTATTACCTGTGGTGCTGTTGGCACTCGCAAATGAGGCTTACTCATTAAGTTAACATAAATATTTAATAACAAGGAAATTCCACAAAGTAACGCTTGATATTATTAACAATTTGTTTTTCACCAAATCCAATCCGTTCTTCGGCCGGTGTTTACATCTCATATACCTCTACGAGCAAAACGAATGGTGTACTATACGTACACCCGTTCACGACTGACGTACGCGGCGCCGGCATGGTACGCGTTGACTTCACGATGGCAGCGAAAGCTGCTGCAGCGGATACAGAACACAGTTCTGCGAGCGATAGTGGGGGCTGGTCGCCATGTACGCAATGACGTCATAGCGCGCGACCTCCGAGTGCAGTCAATTGAAGACTAAGTGGTCCAGTTGGCAGGGTCGATGTTCGACCAAGCCGACAATGGACCACACGTGGCACTCAGGGGAATCGCATCCCTCCATGCGAGACCGCAGGAGGGGTTCCCGCTTCCGTGGAAACTCTTGTAGTCAGACTAATCCCTCGCCCATCTGGGGGACAGCTGGCTACGAACTCGACAAGGTTGACGGATTTTTAGGATGCCTGCCCAACGGCATGGTCCTCCCCTTCACCGGGAGACACTAGTTCTCCCGACATTCTGCCCGGGTAAAAAGGTTACCCTTGAGACCCGAAAATCCCAACGCACCCATTCCGCAAGCGAGCGGGCGCGTTGGAAGACTCGTCGTCGTCGTCGTCGTCGTAAATCTAATCACGGTTTGTCATTTACATATATATTCTTCTATACCATAGCATTCTTTTACCTTCAAGCTTGTTGTATAACATGTATAACACGTCGCTTGACTTAATGTGAGTCAGATGGAGTGTTGTACCGGTATTTCAATTACAATAAAAAAGCCTCACCTACAAGATAGGAAGGCTTACCTGCCCGGGTATCTATTCTCCTCCTCGTGAATTTGGTGTACTCTTAATGTTCTTAAAACGCGTTTCAGTTATATACACCTAAGCAGAAATACATCGATGACAAACGACAATATTTTTTGTTGTGGATATTAATGAGCGGCAGCGATCATTTACACGCAAGTGCTGGGATGAGGGGAGGCATCGAACTGATCAGACTCAGTCGTCACCTGAATTTCATTTATTCTGTTGCTGACCTGTAAGAAGACGTGAAGGATGGCGTGCGGGTCACCACCCCCGAGCCGCGCGGCGCGCGCTCCCGCCAGCAACAGCCGCATGCAGAAAGGTGCTGCGAAGCACAACCGCCGCTCCCATGGCGACCACGCTCGCATCGCCTGTAAACATTAATATCAGGGATGTAATATATGAGATTTTGGATCGAAATACCTATGGCTTAAGAGTAATATACGATTTAGGTTATGAATAAATTTTTTTGGATACCTGAAAATTTCTGTAACGATTTACCATCGTTTCTGTACATTTATTATAAAAGAAGCGATGTAGTCCTATCTGGTAAAGTGGTCTAACTTGGCCTTACGAGACACTCGAGGAGAACACAGACGCGGGACAGTTGCAAAGCAGCTCTAGTAACCCAGTTCCTCCCCCTATCTATGGTTAATTAATATTTATTTATTTTACCGCAATAAATAACTTCCCATGATTATCGGGCTATCGCGTCGAGTCTGTAATGTCATATTACTAATCCGACGCGATAGCCATCCATAAAAATAATTATCTTAAAAAATCAATTACAGTACTTATGATATTTATCAATATCGATATCAACCCTTTCAGGGGTTTCATTGACAGTCGGTGTCTGTGGCGTTTTCGCTAGCACATCAGTCCTGGCCACCGGCACGACCAGCAAATGTGGTTGTCGGTGTTTCCGCAGAATAGTTATCATGATATCATGATGATTATCATGATATCATAGATATCATGATCATGATAGCGGTGTCCACATTTCATCAAATGGTTCTTCTGGTCATGGCAGCTGCACATATGGATGCGCGCACGGCTGATGTTTACGTGGACTGTACTTAAATGATTTCTTTTGGACAGGACTGTACATTTTTTATACTTTTAATAGTCACATCTGCAAAATCATGGGATAATCCTCGATCATCGACGCGTTGTCGGCTAAGAAGGAAGACGTAATTAGACCTGATAACTAAACATTCTCTATTGATTTTATAAATACAATGTAAGTAGAACTCACTTGCTCGAACCTTCGCACAACGTTTGAACAAAAATTCACAGCGCGACAAAAATCTTCTTGTAATAATACGAATAGGATTAAAAGAATGAGCAAGTTTTCTTTACAGGCTTTCCAGCCGCATATTAATGAGCTTGACCTAAAACCTGTCACTGCGGCTTGTTTCGCCTGAGAGATCGAGTCGATTCTCACACTTTACAAATATTTTAGTAACCCAACAAGAAACCAGTTTGGAATTTAAAAAAAACGTTCACACACTCACACCTCGACAATATGAACCAACCCGACCATGACCCGAGAAGAAACATCTATCTGTTACATTAATGTTGACCCCGGCCGGGAATTGATCCTGGAACCCGTCGCGCCGTGGACAGGGCCACTATCGATTGGACTACGGTATCGTCAACGTGATGGTTTATTTCAGAATTGATCAGATCGACCTGTATTAGTATAGTCGAATCGGTCTACACTCTGATAGGTGACCATTTGTAGCTAAATATCTTAAGCACCTTAGTGTATCGGAGCGCAAATTAAGCTTTCAGTTCTGTTGGCCTTCATATGATTATAGATGTTAAGGGGCATCTGTCAAATCAGTCCCTTCAGAACTTACGATTTCCGGATTTACCAACCTTTACTAAGGCAGAGTGGTTGCAGAATCCTTCTTGTATCACAGACAGAGGTTCCAAGACAGTGAGATTTTGTGCCGCATTGGGGCGGCCTAGAATACTCC
>DWPT01005091.1:0-12557 GCA_018251895.1 Agathymus mariae mariae | reverse complement strand
TTTTTTATTTTATTTGCGCATACCAATTAATGTTGCTTCGGTGAAGGAACTGAGAACGCATGCCTGATTTATCTATAATTTTCTCAAAAGTTAAAGCTGCCGATTTGCACTTGGCCCGCTGGTATGGCTGGTAAGGAAAATCTCTGCAAAGAACACCCTAACACTTTGAATTTCATCGTTCCACATTAAAATTCTAACTGATCGCTTTCTGTGTTGTGTCTGTTTGTCCGTGCGTTTGTTCGCGCTAATCTCAGAAACGGCATAACCGATTATGTTAAGCGGAGTGAAGTTCGGGCGGTTGGTAGTCGTAATAATGACCGTTTTAATTTAAATCACTCATTTATCAGTGAGAAGTAGGTCAACTGATAATAAGGTCGACATCGCGTTATCAATGTTGCATTCATTCAAATTACTTACAATTGTGTTATGTAAGTAGGTCAGTACATGCTTTATGATAGATTTGCCATCGCTTTGCGTAAAAAACTACACCTTATGCTTATAAATAAATAAATAAACGTTTCCACACACACACCCCCGCGCTAGGATTCCCTGTGTGGGGGCGGCATGGACATACACAACTATGACATCACAAACGCCCATGACCGATAAACAAACACTTATCTGTCAAGAAAACCTCTGCCCTGGTTTGGAATTGAACTCGGGACCCCTCGCTCGGCTAAAGGGTCAATAGCGATTGAGCTACGAGGTTATCAAAAATACGTAAAAATTAAAAAAAACAATATGAAATTCCATTTTTATCATCTGTGGAATACTAAATCTATAAATAACGCGTATCTCTGGAGGAAAAAGAAATGTGTGATATTTTGATTGGCTTCATGAATCGTTTGAAAAAAGAACGCTTCCGTAGAACCCTTACATGACTTCAAATTTTCAAAATTCAGCCATATTTAATTAACTCTCTCGCGCTATATCTGTTCGGGAATACCTTAAAACCCTTTCAGCGGTCTCTTCCTGGCGCACAGGTCATCAAATTTATTACTAAATCCCACCACAACAGAGTTTTAATAGCATTAGTTCGCTGAGCGATAGGGGTCCATTGTAAGCCACCATAGACAACCGCAGCCATCCCATTGTCTATTATCTCCATATTTTTTTAATAGTCTTTATTTAAAAGCGGTTTCGTTTTTCAATTTTTTTTTACACTGGCCATAGACATCGTAACACCATAGACGTAATTAAAGCGTTGGCTTTGGCTGAAGATATTGCGCCTACGCCTTTTTAAAAAACAAAGAGTTGCCATCCAAAAGAAAAGCATTCAACACTCTGTTTAATGTTCATTTTGTGACGCTAACAACGCGTTTTGCTGTTTTGAAGACAGCAACTCAGTAGATAGATAAATAGTTATATAATTGATGGGTACCGATGGATTTAAACTGAACTGATTGGTGACTCCATCAGTCTCTAGTAAGAAGCTCCTGATATCACGGTGTGGTCTGCTGTTAGAGTACACAAGTAACGAAGTCAGACCCCTCCAAGACCTGACTACTACTGGCTGACTACTGAAAAGACTTTCAAGTAGAAGAATGAATGCTTGACCTTTGAACAATTCATTTTTAACTCCATCGATAAGTGCTGCCCTCTATGTCATTCGAAGAAAATAATCGAACAAGTCAATTCAACGGTGTGGATTTAATTTGTTTTATTAATCTAAAATACCACTACCGTGCCCCAGAAGGCACGTAAGTCGGCCTTAATTATTATCGTTGGAAGTGGCCGCTGAGTCTTCATCCTTCGCAGCTTCAAATGATACGCTTGACTTGTATCTAACCCCCTGCACTAGTTTGCAAGCTCACGCACCAAGCGATTTCAATCGCAATAAATTAGGACACTAAATCTGAGTCTGGAAACTCAAATGATGATGAGGCAAAACGAACCATGTTTTCAGTTACAAACGATGACGCAGATTTACAGTGATTTAATATGTCAATAAACCCAACAACAGCTGACAACGCATCAGTGATACTTTCCTCTTGCTGATGTCCATTTGCGACGTGACCACTTACCATCAGGTGGCTCGTCTGCTCGTTTGTCAGCTATTACCATAAAAAGTAAGGTGTCTTTAAACTTCTGTTCGCCGTTATAGTTTTAGATGGTGTACGTTAAGTTTGACGTTATGCAAACGACGCCATATGCGTCGGTCCCCGTTAACGCACGTTGGTTGACGTTAACGGCGCGTCATGGTGGGCGGGCAGAGCAGCGAGGCGCAGGCGGCGGCGAGAGTGGAGTTTAAAAAAAAGAAATTAAAACTTCATTGCTCTATAAACAAAAAATCTCAAAACTTACTTTACGGTTCTACTTTGAAGTATCAATTTTTAATTAATGTTAGAGCAATCAAATCGTAGCAGCAAAAATATAAAGAAATGTTTGGTTTGGAAGGTATGCAAGTTTTGTGAAAAAAAAAATCCGAGTTTGTTTTCAAGCCTTTTTAAATAGCACTACTTGGCTCTTGCGTGTCTTTAAATCTATTAAAAAGTCACGCATTGCACCATAGACATAGATGCTCGCGCTTTCCCGCCACTTCTCGTGTCATGCGCCATGTTGGAAAAAAGATGATACGGTCATGGCACATTGCATATTTAGCTCTGACCTTTCAGATTTGTACCGTTAAATCGTTATTAACGAACAGTGTTAATTGTTAATTTTTTCATTGCGGTCATCATATGAATAGATAGGAGTATTAACGTATGCGCAACTGCTTCTAATGTGAAGTTTAAATAACAAATTTCAAATTATTGTATGTAAAAAAATTTCAATTTTCTTTAGTACAATGGGAAATATCAGTGTTGCCAAAAATTCCGCTTTTGACATGCACAAGTTTTAGTTTTTCAAGTTCTTCAGTACGAGTGGAATTGCAAAGTTATCTATCCCGTTTCTGACACCTGAAATATAATGCTCTAGTGTGGAATGTCAAAAGTCATAATTTAACATGCGATTTTTTTTATCGACCGTTTTGGGCAGTGCGCACGTTGACCACGGTTGTACGGTGTGTTCAGGGTGTTCACGGTGATTTGCGGCAAGGACAGACTGGAATCAAGTACAACAAGATTGTCAATTCACAATTCACTCGAAAATGTTCAAAAAATTAAAAATATAATGTTACTTCCGACATATTTATAGTGCCGTTGTCATGTTAGTGACAAACTAATGTAAGGACAGACACGCATTACCTGCGACGTCACTGTCAGCAGCAAACAACACTTGCAGACTTGTGTGTCTGTCAACAAGTTTTTATTCGTGCTTGTGTACGCCTAGAGGTAGAAAATCGTCCATGATCATTGAATAACTTTATGTGTACAATATTTCCTTCGTGGCAACACTAAAGGTAGTGAATAGATACTGGAAAAAAAAATCAAAAAAGGAATTGCGAAACTGAGGAGAAAATTGTAGAGAATTTTTTTGCCTTCATCTATTTATATATAGATGGCCAAATTCTTATGTTCTTGGCTTCATAAAGAGGCCGTACTCCTGCATTGATTGTGTTCGAGATAACAACAGACCATACCTTGAGCACGTTAATATTGGTTAATTCTAGAATTGTCTCATCACAAAAACCCCAAGTTTTTGGGTGCGCTCTTATAAATGTCTGTAATAGGATCATGAAAGTTTAGTTCTTTCGTGGCAGAAACTCCTAGGTCGCGGACCTACGAGACTGCAACGGCACAGCATCCACGACATTCGAAGAGAACGTCTGCATATGGATATATGTACTAAACTTCGTTCTCGCGACTTCACCGCAGCATACTATTTTAAGTTCACGATCATGAATCGTGAAATCGTCATCTTCATTTTTCGTGTTTGATTGGAAACAATAAATTGAAGTTATTTACAAATAGTTAGGAAAGCGACTAAGCGTGTGAAGTCATTATTTATAGTTAATTATAGGGGTCCCCAGTTACCGCCTTGACTCATCCCCGACTGGGATATACATGTCTCAAGATCTATCCCGCTGAAGTTTATATACTAACTTACATCTATACTAATAATAAGCGACAGTGCTTATTTTGTCAGTTTGGATGTATGCGGAGAATAATCTTCGGAATGACGGCACGGAATCTATCTGAACAATTATTTTACCATTTGAAAGCTTACTTCGGATAGCTCTAAATTAGCTTTTGTCCTAAAGATCTAGTCATAGTTTTACACTATTTTAGACAATAGTATAGATTATACCTACGTAATTTGTACTTACTAAGATATTGTTCATCACCAACGAAGTCGAGGTAGTATCAAAAAACTCAACTCATTAGAACGTGACGTATACAGCACAGTTCCCAACATTTCACTCTACACAAAGACAACATCGACCTTCAGACTTCTACACCATAAACAATAGCACCCCAAATGGTACCATCGCGTCATTACCCTCCGTGACGCCAGTTCGTTCAACTCTCCAGATGTAAGGGTAGCGTGGGGCGCAGCGCGAAGGGGCTCGGCCACTGATATGTGACCAGTTGGCGATATAAAAACTGTTATCCGTCGATGGGTGAAGTTAGAAATGCTCGTGTTGAATTTCAAGTATTTAAAAGCTAATTGCGAATATGTGTTCCTAATCTATTCTAATAATAAAAGCTCTGAACAAAACAAAGTGTCCCTCTGTCTATCTCAATGCTATAATCTTAAAAAGTACTTTACTAATAGACAGGGGGAGAAAAGATTGCCAAAAATTGTAGCCCGGAGACAGGAAAAATGATCAATTTTGGATATACCTGATAAAGTGCGAATCGGACTATTTTGTTTATATGCTTTTGGAATGAATGTATCTAGAAATATTTTATGTTTATTGCAAAAATCTTTGGATTGGCTTCTCTGTTCGAAGCAGACTTCGACATGAATCTGATACACATAAGTAATTGCTGACTGTAATTGTGAGTAGAAAAAAACTCCTGGCCGTTTCATGTCACTGCCAGGACTGCTCGCGGTAGGGGTTTGTTGAAATTGTCGGTCGAAAAGTGTTCGAAAAAGTTAATTTCGTTTAAATTGTATTTCATTTCAAGAGTAATTGATAAATAAAGTAATTTTAGGTTTTTTTTCCAATACTTCACATCCAATAGCCCCAAAGATCCCGGGTATTTTATAAGTCACCAGACTCTTTTGCAACATAATGGGGAACTTTTGATAATGAAGACAACACTTTTATTAGGCGAGTTATTGCCGTATTTGGCAAACGTTTAATTCAAAGCGGCAACCGGTGCCGATCAAGTTAATTGTTCTTAAACGATATGCTGAGGAGTTTGTTTGATCGCTCCTTCTCAGTAACAACTTCTCGAAACTTCAGTACAAACTTAAAATGACGCCCATGAAGCACTGATGATATGTAACGCGAAGTGCGCGCGGGAAATTAATATTTAATATGTTTTTTTTTTTATTAGATGTCTCCTCCAGTGGTTTGGGCTAAGCGTTGTCTGTCAGCTAATTAGTCGAGATAAATTTCAACTGGTTTTTAAGATTTCCAACAAAAGCAAGATCCAAAATGATCGGTAAATTTTCAAAAAAAAAAATTTGCATTCAACCCTTATTCTAAATGTATGAAAACAACAAAAAATATCATCCAAATCTGTCGAGCAGTTCTCAAGTGTCCATCTTACATATATGCGGTATTAATTATAATATATATATATAGATAAATGTTTCTAGGTTTCACAAAAAACTTAATTCAAAATACCAGGGAACTCTAACACGAGCCCGACGCATGACAAGTTTTTTCCCTTCACGTAACAATGTTTTTTCCCCTATATTTTGCTTCGTATGAGAATCGTGTCATATAAGGTAAAGACTTCTTAGCCTCCAGCTACGTTTTTTGATTGTATTAACTATGTATGGAGTTTGGAATGTACTAGGAATAAATACATTGCGAACTGTTTCCTTTTTCGATGGTAGGAAGCTGATGGGATGGTATAATCAGGTTTAAATTAAAGAACAGTCGCTCACAGGGTAAAGGGTCTATATGCTGTATTTGATTTTATGTCATGTATGAGTTGTAAATTTGATCTGTTCCTTATTATTAATTCCTTGGTTACTCTGTATCGGTATTAAGTTTTTTTTATTTCTCTGTACATGATGGATTCCGCTGTGTTTTTTACCATAATTATTTTAAACAAATATTGATTTTACATTGAAATATAGTACAGAAGTCACCGTTTTAGATTATAAGTAAAGGCTGGTGAAAGATAAAAATCATATCTGAGAATCCTACCCAAGGATGCTCTCTGACTTTATTGATCCATTTCATTAGTAACGGCTTGTAAATCAATAAAAAGTGTTTTTTTTTTGCTTTTTATTTTCTCCCTTTAGCCTATATTCGATAGATATAAATTTACTTTGACCGTATTTCGTGCTAATTTCACCCCACGCGCAGGTGACGTCACCCCACTCGCGATATCCCCGCGTTTTTATTTCTAACCTTAAAACCATAGACACTTTTATTGTCGCAGATAAAACAAAATAAGCAATAAATTCTGGTCTATCAGTGGAATTATATTGCCAAATTAGAACTGAAACAGTTTTTAATCTGTAATTGGTTTTGTTATCGAATCTAAAGTGTATTTCAATATTGGTTTAATTCGGCCATTTTAATTGGTTTTGGCGGTCCTGCATAATTTTATTACATTGTATTAAAAATATCGAATGGGCATCTATGCCGAATTAATACTCTTCGACTAACGGCCGAGTTTCGACCATATGATTGGATAACGCTCCAGTTCCAAAGGTTTTTTATCCAAAGCTACAAAAAAAATCTGTTGACAAACAGACAAGAAAAAGTTACTGAACTGACTTGGCCGACTTAGATATCAATTTCGTAACATGAACGTATAACTTTTGTTTCATTGAATATTTTTATTGTCTATACAATCAATGATTAGGATTTGAATAGTAAATTTGGGTGATTAGCAAATAACAAGGTGATTATAGATGAAGTCAGTAACCAGGTGTCTCTGAATTTCCAAAGCCGTGGAAAAATTCGCTTAAGTCCGGCCAACAAGAGGGAATTACAAAAATTAGGACTTACCTACATACAGCCGTAGATTAAAGGTGCTGGATATTAGATGGAAATATTTAATGACTAATTAATTATTAGTATACGATATTATCTAATTGAAACTTAGATTTTCTATTTTTGCAACAATAGATAAGTATTTATTGCTCTATGATTCCTACCTAATCTATGTAATTCTCCATTAAACCCTCGTACTGAGCGTACATGCGTTTTCATTCAAGTATCTTTTGCAATGATATGTAATCGATTCAAATTGTTAGTGCTCATTTGCTTGGCCGAGAAACTTCCGACAAAGCGATGGCGTTACACAAAACACTGCAATTAACACTGAATGGGTTTCGTCAAATGGAGCCATTTTGAAAAAGACGCCATTTTGAAATCATGTCGAACAATACAGCTAACAAAGAATTTTGGCGCCATTGTTGAAGAAAATTGCAATGATTATGGTAAATAGGTTTCCAGTGAACGCGAAATTGTACATTTTCTTATGTTCATTATTGTTGGTGTGATTTAATAATTATTCCTTTTTGAAAAGGACCCTTTTTTTAAGGAAAATATCTCATATGACAATATATTTTAACTGTTGCGGATGCTCACCCAGTCGCGTGATATGGTACTAAAAACGTTGACAGACTCATCTGTCATTAGTGTCAACTGTCAAGAGATTCTCCCGCCAATACAGTCTCACCAGGACTTTAATTCATATAATTTAGTAGAAATATTAAGAAACGTGATAATTGTGAGTACCCGTTACGGTTTAAATATAATGTCGGCGATAATAGATGTTGTGTTGATAACATTTGTTTAATTTTTATTTCTTTTCAGCTCAATAGAAAATGTTTGTGCGAAGTAATTTTCTTAACGGAATGGAATGGACATTGAATTTATTATGAAGGATTGGTTAAGTTCTAAATTAATGTCAAAGTTAAAGCTTGTTTTTATATACCTTACTTATCTATAAAAGTAGTTAATAATTATTTTTTTTTATTTTTATTTATCATTAAAAATGTCGTGGCGAGGTTACTTGATATTTTTATTGGCATTTTTTAACCTTAGTTTTTAAGTGTGCGCAACTTTTGCTTACAGACAGTCATATTCGATATTTAAACGACCACATAGCCCAGTTGGTAGTGGCGCTGCCTGCCGAGCGAGCGGTCCGGGTTCGGTTCCCGGCCGAACATTAATGTGACAGATAAACGTTTGTTCTCGGGTCGTGGGTGTTTGTGATGTCATATTTGTGTACGTCCATGCCGTCCGCAATACAGGGTGTCCTAGTGCGGTTGTGTGAGTGTGTAAACGTTCATTAAGTTATTTGTTATTTTCTCTTTAACACCAATGGACCTCTTATTCACATTCCAATTCTTTTTCTACCCAACCTCCACGTACATCTAATTCCTATTTCAAACTGAAAATTTTTCTTTTGAAGGTCAACGGCCATTTTCATTTATCACAATTCCATTTATCGCCGAGGATCCTACCGCCAGCCCTCGCTACAATTAAGCCGTGGACAAATTAAGGCATCTCCGTTTAAGCTCGCACTGGCGCGGCGCATTCTTTCGAACCCGCTCCGTGCGCGTTTTTTAAACCGAGTTCAACATCCACCACAGACGTTAGATTTGAAACGTTCGAGATAACGTGTGATTACGCTGCGTCAGGTGCCAGGGCCGGATTTGAATTAAGAATTACAAAATATGTGTGCGTGTGTTAGTTTCTTTAAGTTCTCAGGAACTAAAATCACCTCGGCGATTATTGTAAAGATGTTCTGAGCTCTCGAAAGTTCCTACTGAAACGTATGTCCCAAAGAGTTCTTGTCTATAAACATAATCGTGAGTACCCATGTAATACTAAAAACGTAAACGAAGCGCATCTCAAGCACACTTGTGAGTTGAAAACGGTCCGTTTCTAAGACGTTCATTGTCCAGTCTATGTTTAGACCATAGACAAAGCTAGAGGCCACGACTAGTTCCACAGATTATTACGCGTAATGGACGGCATCTCATATAACCAGATTCTCAACCACAAAGTACGGGGTAAAAAAGCGGGGCTAGGGACTCCATGTGCGCCGAGACTGACGGGACTATCTGGGACTGCTGCAAAAATTCAGTTTCGTTGAATCATTTTGGGTATTTTGATTTTGATGAGTGCAGAACGAGGATATGTGACCCCCAGATAATGGGATATTCATTTAAACACAGTTCAAACATATGGTTATTCCCAAAGGGCTTGAAAACTAGAACGTGCAGATATGCACAGTTCATTGACCACGATTAATTAGAAAACATGGATTCAAATCGTGATTTAACATTAAAATTATATTAAAGTGTTTTGTATAACTGAATAATTTAAAAAACTTCAAAACAATACAAAATTTACTTGCACGCAACGAAGATGGACATTTATATATTTTACTAAAAACTCAGAAAATCAGGAAAATCCCATCCAAAATCATACGGCCACTACGTCCATACAAAATCACGTCTGTATTACTTGAATAAAAAAAACACAAAGATCCCGTGACGATCCATTCGGTGTCTCTGTCACTCATATAGCGCTCTCCTTGTCTATCGGACGATAGTAAATTACCGCTAGTAATATCACCTCGGTGTTTTTATTGTCTGTGGAGGTTCTCAAAGATAAATAAACTCGAATCTATACAAATATATACATATGTATTAATGTAATTTATTAAGAGGGTAGTTAACAAGCTTTGACTTATATCTGCAATAAATATGTAACTTAATCGTAGAACTAGAAAACCAGAAAACCAGATCCCTATAACGACAACTAAATGGAAACAAAGTTTATTAAACGCCTGATAAAATTTATACACGTACACAAATATGAGATCACACACACACACACACCATGACTCGAGAGCGAACATCTGTCACATACCCGTCTGGGACGGTACCAAACCCGATACCCTTCGCTCAGCCAGCAGCGCCACCAACTAAGCTACAAAATTATCTTTAATTTGTGGTTATTAAAACTCATGCAGAATAGAGCCAGTTAAGTGGGCATTCTTAGCATATACGTGAGTGGTGCTTACCGTCAGGTGGTCCGGCCTTATCGGTGTAAAAGTGCTGTCGAAGCAACATTATTAATCTATAAAAAAAACTATCTGTACAACGTCATTAACCTGTTCATGGGATTTCGTAATTTCAGTTGTTATTCGTATTTCAAACCGGTCGTGGCTCGTGGCGGCTGTGTACCATTTCCTTACCCAAATAGAAAGCCATGACACTCGGCAGTTCAGTAACGTGGTTGTGTAATCGACCATAGAGCGTATGGCCATAGACGCGTTAATTTGATTGAAAAAAAAAAACTATTTCGCGGTCTTTTGCATCTGACATGTGTTGTCAGTATCAAAATTGATTTCTTAGGTAATTGTTTTGTGTTATATCTACTCTTTGGAGACAGTGATTTTATTGTATAATTATTTTTAGTTGTCGTTTTTCAGGATATGACCAATTTTATATTGTTACTTTTTTTAAATATAGCTAGTCGCCAAACCAGCAGCCAGGGACGCGAATTAAAGTGCCTTTCCTACACTGCGACCGAACTTTACGACAGGATCAAGTGTTTAAAAATATACAACAATAGTTTCAAATCATCACTACTCCACCGGAGAGCACTCTTTGAGATTGATATCAGACGTTTTCAAAGGTCTGTGTGGTATACTAATCTAGATTTACGGACTTTGGTTTTTAAACATTCAAATTTTGAGAGGACAACTGAGCAAAACAAATCGTCAGTTAATGTTTGTAATAAAAACGAAAGAAATGGCAATTTTCTTGTTTCCATTTCCGAACGGTTGCAAGAAGATTGGAGTCCGTCACGATTCCCGAACGAACACGCAAATCGGCCCGCGTCTATAATCTATGCCCTACGATATGAAATGGTAATTGTACATGGGAATAGTGAGATGCGTTTGAAAAAAGAATTCGAAAAGAACACTTGGAACAAGAACCGGCTTTAACGGATTCTTTCTAACGCTCGCGTCCGCCCACGTGCTCGCTAGCTCGTGGCGATGGATTCGTCTGCGTTTATGTTGCTCATTTTAACTGTAACGGGTACTCACGATTTTTGACTTGACCAAGTTCAGGGCGTGGATGTGTGTGACTTGAATGAAGATAATTTTGTTTGGCGTTTGAGTTCATGAATTTCTAAATTTTGGTTACAGACTCGCAGGTACGATTCGCAAGGGCAGGTACTTACCGCGGCCTGAATCACTCTCACACTTAATTTTTTCTTTCTCCAGCGAAAAACTTCACAAATATCAATGTCATCAAACAACATATAGGACATACTGGCCGAGGCTGCCAAGTTTTGCCGAGAACGAACAAGACGCAAAGTTACAGACTCATCTGTCATTGGCCTGTCAAGTTGACACTGTCGAGGTTTTTCCCGCCACAACAGCATCGCAATGACTCGAGCTCGAGAAAATAATTGATAAGTTTAAAATCGTGTTGATTTTTTTATTATTATTAGAAGACTATGGAACGAAAAAAGTTAAATCTTTATTCAAACAACTGTGTTATATATATACATATTAAATTATTAAATAAATAGAATAAGTACAAAGTATATGAATAATAAAATAAAAAAAGACCTGATTTACAATTAATCTAGTCACAATCATTGAACATATTTTTATAAAGTTCGATGTCAAAATTTAATAAAAATTTAATTGTAACAAGGTTTGTTCTATAAATATTCGCAGGAACAGTTTGTAAAAAGAATGTGTAATTCGATATTTAAAACAATTTTAATCCTAACATTACTTGGTACAGCAAAAGTTGTCAAATCAATAGTTCGTTCTTTTTTTAAATTGGAAGCTTGTTTTTTTTTTTGGAAAGTTGACAGATGGACAGTATTCAAAAAATTAACATTTTTAAACCAACAAAACTTTGTAAAGCTGAAATTGTGGTAATTCAACGCGCGCGCTATAGTCAACGCGGGATACGGTCTGTTATTACGAACATCCTGTTTTGATAAGTGCAGCCGGATAACAAGCACAGCTATACCGTACTCTATATGGTATCACTGGCAGCCCTCGCTTCGCTTCAGAACAACTACGCTTGACGCTTAGAAATAGCACCTGCGTTGGCTGACGACTGGGTATTTCTCTGTACAACTTTCTTATCTATGGACGGATTGCAACGAAACAAACTTTATATGTTAAGTGACGCTTACCGCAATACATTAGTGAAAACCGTAACGTAATCGGTTAAGCCGTTTCCGGGATTAGCGCGAATAAACGCACAGACAAGCAGACACAAGTTCTAACAACTATTGTATTGTGTTCTATTGCGTTTGTAAACGCCCCTTATAATAGTTTTTCTCATATATCCTTCAGGTCCAGAAAGCGATAAGTTATAATTTTAGTCTGTTATGGAAGTTTGTTTTTTACCACTTAGTTTTAACAACAAAACGAGGTACATAGTAGGGATGTTATGGATATGAAATTATTTCGGATTATCCGATTGTTTCGGATAATTTCGGTTACGGATATTAGATAGTTTACGACTTGGAAAAAATA
>DWPT01005090.1:0-12558 GCA_018251895.1 Agathymus mariae mariae | reverse complement strand
CGGGCTGCTTGGACATGAGTTTAATATTAAGCCAATTCATAGCCATAAGTGCGTTCTGTAACTGTGCGAAGGGATAAAAACTACTCGGAAGTTCATTCCGCTTCTTCCGAGACCACTCACAGTAGAGATTTGTTGAAGCGACGGCGTAGTTTGGCGTTCGAAATGTGTTTGTAATAATCAACTTCGAATTAATTCATTTTATAGAATTATACATATACGATAATTTTGTTTTTGGCTTTGAAGTTTTTTTTTTTATTTAACAGTACATTAAACTTTAGTACTGTCGTTTTCGAGTGGTAGTCTTAAATCCAATCTCACTAACAGAGAACCGTATTGAGGAGTTAAAGAGTTGCACTATCGGATTTCCTCAACGTGATTTTTTACTAGCTTGTAACCCGATGTAAATGCAATGTTAGGTAGTAAAAGTTCTACCTATAGGTACGTCAAAAACATTTGCATGTTCAGCTAACCTATTTTGTAATTAAAGTTACATCTTGAAATAAAACTACAATATCCGCCGTCGCATTCCATATATTGTATGAAAATAGAACCTGGAATCCAATAGTTAAATTACAAAACTAATTTCCAATTGAATAAATTTAATTTATCGCATAACTGTTTAAAAAAAATCATATTTTCATAACAACGAATGCAACCTATCCTCGATGATGAAATGTGAATGAACGATGAGTGAAAAGCAGTCAGCCACCCAAGGTGACAAACGTGTTACATAAACCCTCGACTGATGATCTTGTGCATTTAACTGCTGAATGATAACAGTTACTAATGAATTATGCTGCTCGAAGATGCTCTTAAAGTTTTAATATTAGCAATATTATAAAAACTTAATTCCAAAAAGAAAAATAAGACTTAAATCTTGTATCATCAAAATATAAGAGACTCTTTAGTTCTTTGTAGCAATATATCACGCGTCAAGCACGCGGTACTGGTGAATTCTTTCGCTGTAGACGACAGAGGTACTATTTTATTAGACCCTTGGCCTTGAATAAGTCGCGCATGAGCCCCTTCAGATAGCGAATCTCGCGTTGCAAATCGGCACACTTGTCGCCTAGATCCGAATGGCGCTGACGAAGCGAGTGCTCCTCGCTCAGAAGAACCTCAATCTCTGCCTTCTTCTTTTGGCGATAGCGAGTCGCAGCGTTCTTATTCTGCTCCTTCTTACGGGACCGGCGATCGTCCGTCGAACGCGAGTAGGGCTTCGGGCGCGAAGGGACCGTCCAATCTTCGTCCGTTGACGAAGAGCGTGGGGATGAAGGGGGCGAAGACCGCGGGGAAGACGTTCCACTATCACCGGACGGCTCCGGAGAAGCAAGAAGCGCTGCGCGGCTTCGCACCAGATCCTCGAGGACTTGAGAACTACAATCGAACTCCGATAAGATGGATGAAGGGGACTGTACCGGCCACTGCTCCTGGACAAGTGGCACAGGAACGGTTTGGGCGAGTGGAGCGAGTGGAACGATTGGAGCGCATTGAGCTTGCTGTGCGTAGCTGAGGAGCAGCTGCGTGGCGGGGCCCGGCGGGCTTTGCGGAGGCGTCAGGTGGGTATACTCAGCGACAGCTCCGTAAACGGATTCGAACTCGCGCAGAAGCTCATCGGTCGGCTGCGGCGCGCTCTGCGGATATGGCCCGGCTTGAACCGGAGCGGGCACGAATTGCGGCACCTCCACGCGTTCCGGTACTTGAGAGATGTTTTCGAAAATTGGGAGATCCACCTTTTCTTCCAGCCAGTTGGAAAATATATTTAATAAAAAAAAAAATTAATACGTATTAGAATACCATATATTAAATAAAAATTTCTTATCTTGTTACACTTTTATTATTTGCGTGTGATAGCACAAACACCTATTAGAGCATATAAACAAGAAACGTGATCAATATTTGTAAACCACGATTGGATATATTTGTTTGACGTTCTCACTTTAATGTCTATTTACAAATCAACTGTACAATATTATAATTTTTGTGATTGTCTGACCAAACTACTTGCATACGGCAAGGCAAGCACCATGAACTAAATAAACATTGTCTCATGTTGCACGCTAATCGATGACGCAAAAACATAAATCTCTATTACTTTATTATTTGACCTACTAAATCGATAATCCTACTGGCAACGTTGCTTGTCATTATAACCGACAATCATTTATTATTAATAACATTTAAAATATCAATTCCCTACATAGAATTCATTGTTATAAAGCCGTGATATGACCATAATATAATATAAAATGTTTTAAGTATCACATCACAATTATGTACGATAATATTGCGGTGTTAATGCAGAACTTCATGAAATTAAATAAATCTACTTGACTATGACTACCGACTAACAAATCTTTAGAACAATAATTATAAACATAATCACATACAAAAGTAATAACTTGCGGCCTTACACACCAAAGTTTACAAGACAGGGGCCCAATATAACAATGTATTTGAACTTAAGTGAGTGATAAAATTTGAACAAGATACATAAATATATATAGGGGGAGTGCAATCTAATGTAGGAATTGAGAAAAAATAATACCGTATAAAATATTCGTTACTTTACTAGCTTACTAATAATTCACTTATACAATCAATAATGAGTTTTCAGGATTATCGCACATTGCTACCATAAGCTAACTAGATGTCATGTGTAATTAAATGCTAGCCGCAACACATTATTTTTATCGGATTACATAATAATATTTGGATTCATAAAATTAGTAGGTAATAAACTTACTAGGAACATTTAAAACTGATCACATATTAAACACGAAACTTGTTAATGACAAGCCACAGTTAATTCTATATAGGAAATCGGTTTGTTATGATCGTAGTAAATAAACTGATTTTCCTTGAATCGGGGGAATTATTGTATTGAATGCAGATGTGAGCAATACAAAATTTGAGGTCGATTCGTTGGGTGTATTTTTATTGAATGTAATATGTTTAACTAATGCCCCGACAGCACACGACGCACACAATGTTCAATTGAAAATAATTGACAAACAATGCGTCTCGACGCTTGAAATTTAGAACGGAATCAACTCTCCTCTATTATTATACGTGAAACATGAAACATTTTTATCGACATACCATTTAAGTTAACTGTTTGTGTATTACTTAAAAACTCTAAAACTAATAGACCGGTTTAAAGATATTTGGCATAGTTGTAACTTATCGTCGGGGCCGTAATCAAAAATACTTTGTACGGTGACAGAATCTTTCAAAGTGCAACAACCACATTACTGCAATGTTTTACATCAACAATACAGTTTTACAATCTTCACAACTCCACATCAAATTGACCTATCTAAAAAGGGAAAACTTCGAGCCGTTCCTTAAACAGTAAAAAAATTATAACATAAGTCATAAAAATGTATGCATTACGGTTGTATGCAAACATAAGAAATATATACACACGTACATTGAATCTCCTTCTTTTTTGAAGTCCGTTAAAAAGCCCCCTTAAGCATACGGTTTGTGCGGGCGTCAAAAAAAGCCAACAAAATTGAAATTCCTAATTGGAATATACAAAAATACTTGGAATAAACAAAAATTATGGACAGGGTATTTTTTTAAGTAAAATATCTGACGGGAATTTTTGCAGTTTAGAAAAAATATTTCGTGTTTTAAGAATAAAAAAACTACAGATTTCAAATTAAAATGAAATAGAGTAGCTATGATCAGTGGACTTAACATTATTTAATATAATTTATATTGGAATACTCGTGGGCAAAAGTTTCGATGCATATTCTCTGTAAAAATTGTACTGTATTAGGCTATTAAGCGCAATAAACATAATTTTTATTAACCATGTATTATTAGGTGTAGTCCATATACAGATTTTTTCATCGTCAATGCTTTATTACTAGCATTGGTTAGATATACAATTGCTGTCCACATAAAATTGGTAACATTTTAATTATATAGACTTTAATTAATATAATAAATTAAATATTAAATAATTTAGATATTAAACAATATTAAATATTACAATGATTAAAAAAATATGCAACGTATTTAGGTAAAAAATAAAAAGTAAAGTTTTTTCAGTTATATAATGTATGCGACTACCACGTAAAAAATTGATTGTCCTCACAAGACTCGATAAAAGTTAAGACAATTTTGAGAACGTTTTTATTTGCACAGTAAATTTCATGGTTTGGCTTACCGGGAATCCACCACGTTAAATAATGGGAACGCATTTCGTACACTTTACCTGGACAGTGATGCGGTAATGTGTGATGTAAGAGAACTGAATCGCTCACTCAGTCTCGGAACACCTTCATTGACATAATAAAAAATATTAAAGCCGAACCTGTATCAACCGAATTATGTTCAATTAATATTTTTAACTAAAACGTCGTAAAACAAAAGAAACAGCATGTAGACGCAGTCGCGTGTAACAGCTAGTCTCAAATAATTGTGTATAAGTAAATTACGTTACTCGTAAAAAGACATACACGTCCAATTTATGTGTGTGTAATATTTAACGTTATGTAGTCATCACGACATCAATTTTCAATCATACTTATATGTTATACAATATGATGAATTGATTTAATTACATCTGAAAAATACGTTGCTTCAATAATATTTAATATTAATATTCTAACGCACTCGTACATAATATTATTAGGGCGATCTGCATTCATAACATCGTATTACGTATAAACCGACTGATTGGAAGTAAACATAATAATATTATCACACTCAAGTCAAAAAACACTTTTCTTACAGATATGTACGGCAAACTGAATAGTTATCTTCATGGCATATTACCAATAAACGCTTAATAAAAATGTCGTACACAATAACGTTTTCAATGCAAAAGCTATACAAGAGGAGAAGAATAGAAGCCTTGTGGATTTTATCAAGCCAACATATATTTTTAATCAAACAGAAGATTGCTAATGAGCAGGCGACGAAGCCTGACCCTAGATAAACTTACACAATCTGAACGTGCCGCCGCGATTGTGCCCTCTGCGCCACATAAGATAACAAAATGTATCACGAAATAACCTTAAACTATTCCTATTTTGATAATGATCAACGGAGTCAACGACTGGACGCTCATTTGGGTCGTGTTCAAGTGTAAACAACACTTACATTTATATGTAAAGTAAAAAAATCTTAAAGAAATATACCGTATATAAAATATTTCATCTAAAACTAAATCATAATTATTGAAAATTCCATTATGAGTAGAGCCTCTTATCAAAACATCGTACCAATACGTACAATGTATAAATGCGCTGTATATATGCGAGGAAAATTGTGTTAGCGCGCAAAAAAATTGTACGCTCTGGCTGTTCTTAAATACATAATACTTTGCCTAACTGGAAATCAATTTCGTAGTTAGCGTCTCTTCGAATGAAATAAACTAAATATTGACTCCCACATTCAGAGATAAAGCACTGATATAATTAATTAGTGTTATAATAATAGCATTTAACTAATGCATTCATTTCTTGTTAACAGATAATGATAGATTACATAATTAGAAATGCTCTCACGGACACCTTACGGCTGTTTTTTACTTAATTCATGGTATTAATATATTATCGTAGAAAATAACATATAATATCATCGATATACTCGACGATACATCTGTTAATAATTGTATGTAATATAAACGTCTTATTGGAGTCATATTCTAACGAAATTATTTGTTGTTTTGCCGAAGTTATCACCCTAATCATAGCTAAGAACAACAATACCTATAATTCTAGTTTTTAGCTATAACCAAAATATGCTACGTTTATCGAATCGTACGAATATGAATAATAACAAAAATGCTTACATTAAAAAAAAAATTAAGAGCCGCTTACAAAATAAGTAAATTTGTGGACCTTTAGGACACAATCTGTATCAATGCGTCGGAATAGGAGCAAGTGGTCAATAAGTCGTTTTAATTATTGCGCGTTGCAAGCGAGGTCGCCCTGTGCGACAACTGGTTTATCAGCCGCCGCACTTTGCGAGTGTCGAAAGATTCCATTCTCTCGTTTTGTTCTTGTACGATACTATTTCATATTACACCCAAACAAGTGTTATTATTACAAGCAACCTTGTGAATAGTAATCAGTTGTTTTTGTCAATGAAGCAACTTGACAGTAGCTCACAACTGGATAGTTAAAAACAAACCTCACCAGCAGTATTGTTACCTAAAATTGACATTGTATCACATTAAACTGCAGTCATTATGCTATATGTTGTCTGTATCCAAAATCTGGTAATCTAAATATCTACCTGCTCATTTGTTGTTTGTGTACACCCACTCAAGATTCGTTTATTATATACGTTTTTTTTTGTTTTTCTATATATAGTTTGCGATATTAAGTTACAATGTTGCATAGGCTCTTTCTGTAGGTTTTCTTTTTTCTTTATGAAATTGCAAAGACAACAGTATAGACTTCTAGCCATAAACTCGGAACAGTAAACAATGTGTTTTAACACTGTCATGATCGGAACTACACGTTTCCACCCGTCACTTGAGCCACAGCTTAACAACGTGAATTCAATACGTGAACATTATCAATGATACAATCTTTATTAAATTATAACAACATAAGTGGAGCTCATTTGCAAAACAAATTAAACATATAAACATAGTCATGTACCAGATATACGATTATTAATATTGTTTCAATTAATTCAGCTTTGATTTACTTAGTTATCTACAAGGAAAATATTAATTTGTACATAAGTTCGTTATGCGTTATCCGTAAGTAGTATAATAACCAAACTTGTTACGTTGCAAAACGCACTCCGTTTCCGATATCCAGTTTAAGTAACGATTAAGGTATCAGAGCGAGCCGATAAACATCGTTCGGCAATTTTATTTTGAACCACAATAACAGGAACTAGAGCGAGGAGACCTTGATCACGCCTTTCTATAAACAAAACTTAATGAACAAAACACGGGCCAATGTCACCTGACGGGGGTACATTATGGAAGGATACTTCGTTACTACGTACCAGCATATAGATCTGCAAGTGCCATCATGATGTTCTATAATACTTATAATATCAATTCCTCTAGTATAGTTTTACGATAGTCCTATGTTAAGATATATGCGAATATAATGCGTTAACTGTTACTAAGGTGCGAGCGGTAGTCGTCGGTGATAGTCCAGATCCAACCACGGCACTCTAACGTCTTTTGACTAGTTTTTGTGAATTGAACACTATTTCCTTGTTCCAGATGCAGCGATAGTGGTACTTCATTCTAACGGAGTCCAGGCGGCACATCGGCGGCGGCAGACATAGGTTGCGGCCTGAGCGCGAGCGCCCGTGGAGTAGTTCTCTATACGAATTTATTGTCACGGTCGAATACGTGCGAACACCTGCAAACGCGACGCGGCGTAGGCTACTACTGAGAGCGCGCGCGCACATGTAATGTCGCCGCTGGCCCTCCGCGCCTTTCCCCTCCATGCGTCGACGTACATACATAGCATACATTATGAGCCCTAAAACATGGAGCTTATACCACAACGTTCAAATTCGACAGAGTGTATTTGTAAACGATGGCTTTTAACTAGATTGATGATATTGCCATGAAGTTAAATATTACATTTGTAAACCTTCTCTACTTGACACTAACAAACATATCTAATTCAGAGAGTGGCTATAACAAAATTTAAAGTAACTAAATAACAAACATAAAAAAGATATCTCCAACTGTCTGTACGTACACCGAGAAATTACCAATAAAAAATTTACGATATCGTAGTTTCACAACAAGTATTGCTTAAATGACATAATTATTTCATGTATTATAATTTGTAAAAGTTATGTTCATTGTAATTTACAAAACCCTGATCGTTTATTATAAACAATATACTATAGTTTTTTTTATAAAATACTAGAAATTGTCGTATTGCTGTATTTAATACACATTAGGTACTGCAGTAAAAGTTAATTGTGGTATCGAGAACAATTTAAGGGGCATTTGATCATATTCTAATCTATTATAAAAACGCTCCTTAAATAAGTTGGTATAATAAGAAATGTACAAAGTTGATTTGAACAAAAAATAATACTAAGTCGATTTGAACGAAATTAACCATTCCACCCCCTTCGCTTCGGTACTGAAATCCTGCGCCTTACAAATAGCACTTGCACCCAAAAAACAATTTGCACATCTAGTACTACAAAGACAAAATTGTCAAAATATCCAATATTAAGTTAACAAAGTCATAACATTTAAAAAGGGTCAATGCATCGAGTATTCCAAAGACAATTTTTTAATTCAACATAATGAGCGTAAGATGGCGCCAGCGTCATTGTCATATTAGTACGTTTTGAGGCGCGTCTTGGGTGCTACAACGTTCCATAAGTCAGTTGCGCGGGACCCCCCCGCAGTGTTCACACGTGTTTTAAGTAATACATTGACATCAGGCAATTAGTCCAATATTTTATTCTTATTTTAATTGTTCATTGATGCAATTGATTTTCTTTTTATTATATTATTTTATGTAATCTTTCATTGTTTATAAGTACTTCCATTGTTACAATAAGAAAACAAAGATTTTTAAGATTGACCATTAGTGAAAAAAATAACTCCATCTTGTATTGATTTGATAGGTAGGTATAATAAGGTAATTATATAAGGACTAATTTCTGAGGTTTTAACGTCCCTTTTAATTATAGAAGCAAATTAAAATTGAAGCTCAAAGTTGTTACTATAAGTGTTACGTTATGTTTTATAAGGCATAGTAAGGTTGAGACGTGTGTCCTACTTTAATAATATACTTAAAAAAATTTTTTACTGAGTAATATAGTCACTAGGATATATCCTAGTATATTATTATAATAATTTTGAAAATCTGTCGTTGAGAAGATATTCATTAAAAAGTCTGATTAACGATAACTAGTTTTAAAATAAGTAAAAATTGTTCACCTTGTCTCAACCACTTCAAAAAAGGAGCCAAAAATTACTTAAAAAAATAACTGATTTCTGTGCCATTTAGTAATTAACAAAACATTAATTTATATGTATAACTTGTGTTTCATTATCTCAGTAAAATATTAACTATGTATATAAGTGTGTTTTATTTAAAGAAAACAGCAGTCGAGCTAATATCACAATTTACTAACATATTATATCAACTTTAATGATACAATGACACAACTTTTTTCAGGCGTAGCGTTTTTTCTACATATTTTTTATATCTAAATCAAAACTTGAATATCCGTGGCTTAAAAACAATTTTTACGTAATGAATGACACTTGTGTCGTTGTAGTAATAGATATGTGAATTATCATTTTTTACTTAAACATTCAATAAATTTCACGTTTCCCTCATTTTATTATTTAGGTATCGATTATTATTAGGTATTATGAACGGGAAACATCAATTTAATGACTGCGCATATCCAGAAAAAATTTGTTGTTTACAGCCCTCATCAAACAAAACTTCCTAATAAATTAATATTTTCTATTCCGTGGGAACATATCCAATTCTCAGCATAAAAAGAATCCTACACAATGACCCATGTTCCGTTAAAACCTAGGGTTGTCAGTTGCTATGAATATATAAAAAAACATTTTGCACTGAAAACTTGAGGAATCTTTTGAATAGGACTTTCTTTTTTAAGGTCCGGCACATTGCTTTGCTTTCGCTACAGGTGCTGCGTGCGTGCAAAGTGGTACAAAGAATAGAAGTTACAAAAACACTGAGAGGTCGAATACGAGCATAAAAACTGAACCATATCTGGCAAAGGTCAATAATAAATCTACCGACAATAATTTTGTAACAAAACATTTAATATATCGATTCGGGTCCGTTAGTTTTATTATTAGGTAAATATCATCAAAATTCATTAAGTGATTTCCACTTGATTCGAGCACAGACAGACAGCCAAATGTAACGAGAGCCGTGCCATGTCAGAAACAACTAAAATGCAACATTAGGAAATCCTCACAAACAAGCGAATTGGACAACCAGTCATTGGGAGCTATGTAAGTCTCTAGTAACTTTACGAATATTAGATGGCCGTATGGAGTATAGACGATGAGGAATTATAATGAATAATTTGTTCCAATTATGTATCAAGCTATCACTTAATATGTATATATGATGACATATCCAAAGTACCACAGCACGAGAACGGATCTATCATTGATCTTACTTAACTACACAATATGTTAAACACTTTCCAACCGAATGTATTGTTTTGAAACGATTTTAATCAATGCTTACAGTAACCTGAGAAGTTTATGCAATATTAAAAAAGTTTACACTAATAATGATTCTAGAACAATTTTAACACATGGAAGTTAGCTATAAATATCCTTGTAACTTATGCCTGAAATATAAAATAACATTCTGTAATATCCGTCCATTATTATGTATTATGCATGTAATAAAACTAGGGATATCATTGAAACATAATAAAACTGATATTCATCTACAAATTTCATACTTTCGAAATTTGAGACGATATTCGCACATTGTGCAGTTTCGAAATTGATGATAACTCGAATATCGAAATTTTTATGTTTGTATTAAATAAAATAAGAGAAATTTCCATAGTCGTATCGCACTGGAAGCCGATGTAACAAAGTAAAAGTCAAACCTAGTGTGAAGTACCGCTCCCACCTCCGCAAACACTACCAATTTAATATATTCGATGATGTACAAAATCGCGCAGACCGGATTATCAGCGATATTTGAATCTTTGACAAACTGGAACGTTAAAACCTTCGACGGGATGCATGATGAAATTTTTTATTATGACGTTTATTGCTCGTGTCTAGCGAAGGTAATTTTTCAAATGGCGATCACTTCTCGGTAAAAGAAAATTACGACGCTGCCAACGGATAAAATCATCCCCTGAATTTAGATAACTTGAAACTGTTCAATGTTACGCCAATTAAAGGAAGCCGGAGGCCTATGTCTCATCGGTACAATAAACTCAAAGATATAATATATTTTGTCAGGTTAAATTAGCTTAGTTTATTTTTTCTGGCAAAATTTGACTATATTTAAAGTTAACTTATTCAAATAGGTCCGTAAAAAGTATTCGGATATTGCAAACAAATTTTGAAATTCTAAATCTAACAAAATCCTAAATCTACTTCAATATAGGTTAAGTGTATAGTCAAGTATTTTTTTCGTATATAGTATAGAGGTAACTTATACAGTGAAATTACAAAACTATTATCGCCCAATAGATTCCACGCAATACCGCCGTCATTTGAACAAAGATGGAGTACGCAAACGTTTACCTCACAGTTTCACAATAATCCACTATCATGTTTCCCATTTCATTAGTGATGCTCCAGCATGTCTGTTAAAATATAATTTAGTTACTATGCCGTTGGCTGTGATTAAGAGTCGACATTTCCATTCCAACAACGAACAAAGGTAAGAAGTGATAACCTAGTTGGTTTGAATAATAAAACTCCAGTTCGAATCTGGCTCGCATCGCTAATATTTAAATTTAAATAGGAAAACATCGTGAGCAAACATACCATACCTACTAAGTTTTCCAGTGCGAAACCTGCCAACCCGCACTTGGCCACTGTGGCGGATTATGGCTTTAATCCCTCTATCATTGTAAGTTGTGTTTAACAAACCAAAAATAAATAAGGGTGATGTGTCTATTCTCTGAAGAAACAACCAAGATGCGTGCTGACGGGTTATCTGATGTTAAATGGTCACTTACGCGTGTGATGATAAAGAAGATAGCGGTGAGCCCGTTTTTTAACTGGCTCGCCCGAAACGGAACTGAATCACGTTAAAAACATTTCACAGTTGACTCTACAGGGTGGTAGGGAGCGAATGGTGCCGTCTTGAAGTTAGTGAGTGAGCTCCAGCGACCTCCAATAGGAGGGATTAGGTGTCTTAGCAACATAACTTGGACCGAAAAATATGCATCTGTAATACAAGTATTTATCGTAATAAACTGTACCGCAATGAAAAAGGGTAGGTAAAAGAAAGTCTTCAATATCTTCAAAAGTATCTGACCTAGCTTTATGAAATTAAAACTAAATTAAAGAATATTTTAATGTGCTTATATAAAAAAAATCCAAGCTTTTCGTTTTTAATAAATTTAAAATAAATAAAAATGCTTAGCTTTGCCAGTATTTTCGTAAATGTAGATTGCTCACAATGTGCCGTTTTCACGCATTTTAGTACTCTGTGTTGCCTCCGCGAGCTCGCAATACTGCAGTTATGCGATTTGGCATACTTTCTATTGGGTTTTTTTGGCGACGCTACGGAATATTTTGCAATTCCTCTATTAGAGTTACTCTCATTTCACGTAGTGTGATTGGTGGCGGATTCCACTGAAGTACCCCGTCGTCCCATGCATGCTCAATAGGGTTAATGTAGGGGCTGCCTGCTGCCCCCTGCATGTGTGTGATACCGACTTCTTGAAAATAGGCAAACACTATCTGAGCTGTATGCGGACTGGTATTGTATTAAAAACGGCATTCTCGCTCATGTCCACTAAAAATGGACCAATGTAATCATTCAAAATTTCAGTGACATATGAATGTCACTATATATGAAATTCCTTGTACTAATTTACAAGTTCCTC
>DWPT01005089.1:0-12558 GCA_018251895.1 Agathymus mariae mariae | reverse complement strand
AGTTCGTCAAATCTCAGTCGAGGTTGTGTTTTTATTTATGGTCCTCGACAGTTCTCATAGGTTTATGAAGTATGCCAATACTTGGTCAGCGTAGCCGACTGCAGCCTTGACCCTTCTTATTGCATAAGGAGACCCTCGAATACGTCGCTCAGCAGTGGAGCAGTTATGTACATCGTAATAATAATGAAACCTTTTTTTAACTATGTTGTTTGGGACCTTTTTATAGCAAATTGTGCCAAATCTATGTACTTATGTATTGCGGTTTACCAAAGAGTTAAAATAAACGTGTAAGGGTTCCAACGTGTCAATTTGTACACATCGCTTCCCCAAGGCCGCGCCGGCGTAATTGACGTCGAGTGCACGCAAACACTATTACTGAAACGAGACGAGCACGTTCCGTTACACTTCTTCATACTGTCCAAGTACGATTGCTGTCATGCAATATTCAATGATCTAAAAACTTTCTACGTTTTTACAGTCCGTTCTTGTATTTTTAGAGCGGCGAGTTTTGTTTTTTGCTGCAGGTATATGCATGTCGGTGCATAATTTGTATTATAGCGTTGCATGGCGTACTAAATAACATATGACTTGAAGTAATAAATAGTTTTATTATTTCATATGTGGAAGAGATTACAAAAACCTTCAATACGATAAATAAAATTTATTATGTAAAATGAAATATAAATGAAATATGCTAAATAAAATTTATTATGTTTATAAATAAATTTGGTAAAGCCGCAGTTTCAATATCGATAACTCGCATACATTTAGTAGTATATAAGGTTTAATAGTAGTTATTGCACCTTATTTACTTACTTTGAAACCTTATTTACTTTGTTGGTTATATCAAATATTATAAACCGTAAGTTGCATTATTAACATTCCATATATTTATTATGGCAGTATACTGGTTAGTTTTTAGATTTCTTCAAGGGGATGCAAAACTTGGAAAATATTTTTTTTTAATGTAGGTACCTATAGATTAAACAGGACTGTGCTGTATATCCACTGTCTCTTTTATGAAAAATCGTCACTTGAGAATGTTTATATATGTCGGAGATTAATAAATATTGGCGGCTCGAGCCACAAAGGAGTTTAGCTAATGGACAGTGTGGCATCCGGCCTCATTTGTGCTTCAGTCGAGTTAAAGACCTCTTCATTGGGAACTGTGACACGTTTCGTTGGTCCCTATTGTTCGAATTACCCGTATATTTTTCGTACAGTACCCGCAATACTATCCATCCGACATATAGATGAAGGAAAACAAAGATATGTATGTTATGAAAAAAATCAAACACCATAAAAACAAATTTATCATGAAATTCGAATACCGAATTATTCTGTATTATAGAATAAAGTTTTGTAATTTTAATTTTATTAAGCTGTATGAAACAACATTACGTTATTTCGAGAATTGCTATCAAATAACCGATTTAATGAGAATACTTCGAGCCGATCATTATATATTAATCTGCCTACGTCAATTCTCAATTTCATTGTTTACCTTTTACTATGGATTCGATTACATCTACAATCTAAATGCAAACAATACAATGATTTAAAAAAATAACTATAGGTAGGTGAGTTATTATTTCACGAAACTTTTGTATAATAGGCAGTGAATTTATTAAAAATGTTATATGTAGCTTATCAAGCATTACAATAACCGAGAGTAGAGAGTAAGATTACAAAGCACACAGCACAGGGTAAAAGTATAGTTTAATATCAATTTCAATCGGGTACAGAGTCCATAGCTTCAACGATACAACTACTGTAAATACTGGAGTAGAGATAATCAATAGTTGTCACTTTTTGTATGTTATAGTTGATATTTCTACTAAACAGTAATGTGCTTTGAAAGGCTTTGGCCTTAAATGAACTTTATACAGTAGATTAAAGCTTGATTTATTAAATGCATGTAATACGCAAGAGAATTGAAAAAACAAAAATGGTTGCCATAATAGCACTGACAGCAGTAATATTCATTTGTTTACTGATACATACACCAAACTACTGTACAGAATTTAGGTGGACATTTGGTAGGTTCGATTTGCTCAGTTGTCGTATGTTAGATACCATACAAATAATATAACTTTATGAACGTTAAAACAAAATTTACCTCTAACATTTTAGGTTCGAATGAGAATCAATTGATAAATTACGAAGTAATCAAAAAAGCAAAGAAATACATATCTTACATATTTGTACCTATAGAATAAAATTGAACTTTAATAAAATTTGTATGAAATATATTAGGTAGCAAAATATTAAATGTTTTATAATAAAAACAAATTCATTATCAATAACTAAAAAAATTTAAATATAATTCAATTGAATTAGTTACCTAGACAAATCAAATTATGTACCAATTATTCAATAACCTACATCATAGAGTTTATATAAGTTACGGTTAACTTATATAAACATTATTGTAACATATTATGTCTACAATATGTAGTTTAAAATTAACTTTATAACTAATAAACTTACTAATGTGCTAGATCTCAAGAGAAACGAGGAGGAGGATTTTAAAGAGTAGGTATGGAGTTACGAGAGGGTACGAAAAACGCTTGAAAAGCACTGGCCTTTATGATTAATAAAAAACTTACCCCGCTCATGGTGCGGTGCGATGAGGCTATGGCTCGTAGTCTCTACAATTCGAGGTTGATATAAATTGTAACGGGTACTACGGTACGGTACGGTAACGCGTAGGTGACCTGTGAGTCTCCCCGTGACCATGATCCATGTAATTAGATCGATATATGGATAAAGATTTAAAAATCGTGAATGCCAGTTACAGTTAAAATATATTATATTTCCCGGCATTAAAATTAAAACATTAGATATTTGAGATAGCTCGACTTCTCGGATATTCGAATACTTATTAATCAGTTTAATCATTAGGGTACTTGCGTATTTAAGTAAGGATCTTTACTTACCAGGCTGGCTACCTTTCTCCTACTATCGACTGTAAAACATTTTCCTATCTGTATAGTGTCGAAGAGCTAGTAACAAGAGGGCCATATGCATCCTTCGTGGTTGTCAACGCGTTGGTGATATCTTTGGAGCTAAAAATGTCGGCTTTTGACTTTAAAATAAAACTTAATATGATTTCTCCCCATAGCTGCAGTCTAAAGTTTAAAATTTCTTTTCGTATACCATTTGTTATTTATCTCCATCCAAAGGCAAACTACAAATGGCTCTAAATATTGAACTCTAAATTTGGCACACCAAACAGTCTCACAAGACATATTTATAGCACGCGTCGATCTCGCGACACTATATGAGATTCGTATATCAGCTCTGTAAAATTTATTACAATCTCGGTAGACCTTCGAAGTTTTTTTTTGCCACTCAAAAATATCAAAACTTTCATTATGTTAAAATAAATGTTTGAAATGAGAATAAAAGAGATTTACCTAAAGGAAAAACATCTTTAAAAAACGTTTCAGAAGGTAATCATTTTCGTTGTTTGTGTAAAAATATTCTCTCTCAAATATTAACAAAGAATCTTAGGTTTATTTCTTCTGATTTACGAAGATTTATGGACCAGTAACAAAGTGTCCTTGGAGGTTTATTAAATAACAAACGTGCTAATATAATTCTATTAGATTGAACGGACGAAATAGGAACATGCGGTAGCGGGTGTTTAATTCGGGCACGTTAATTTACTTCTGGGCTAATTTTCCAGTTTGAATAGACTATTTTGGCTTCCATTAGCTTCATTATACTAGTTTACCGGATTTTATTAGTAATAAAAACTTCTGGTGTATTTTGTATATAACATTTTTATCAAGTAATATTTAAGTATAGAAACGAATAGGTTATAATTTTGTGTCACAATAAATCCGGATAAGATGGTGTAGTATGAATGAATGAATGAATGAGAAAGCCTAAGAATTTTAACGAGTGAAAGTAAAAACAAGTAAATTATGCACGGGGATGGAGTAGATCTTTGGAAATATGTAACGATCGTTATTACATATTTGAGTTTGACGTTTGTTTTTGATAAATTTACAAAGTGAGTTTACATTTATAATTTCCTTTAACTCATAAAGGACAGACGCCGACAGTGACAACAACGTGGATTGTGTAAACATTTTTGTATAGATTAATCGATCACCGGTATGCATGCGTTTGACATTTCAATTTTCTCCGGTAAACCGGGCGGTACTGACATCGGATTATTGAACGAGATACTTCGATAGAGTAAAAGTAACAACAACTTATTAGAAACCAAGTATAATATCAAAATAATATGAAATAGTAGAGTAATTTTTAATACTAATTTTCATAAGACTATTATACTCTGTATTTTTAAATAAATTAAAAAAAAATATATCGTCTTAGGAAATATTAGATCTTGTTCATGAGATTTTAGAATTTTTAATATCTTAGTCAAATTCACCATAACTTTATAGTTGGGGGTCCTGTAAAATTGAATAAAAAATATTATTGTTTATGCTGATTATTTCTAGTATGCATCATTTAAAAAATGGTACAGTAGAAGTTGATGAAATTTAATAAAATATATTAACATACAATTAACGCATTACATTGCTTTTTACTGAGTGCAAGTATGGGTATGATTCAGAACATCTCTAGTGGCTTTAGACAAATGTATGCTGTGAATTTGTGAATTTAATTTAAATAATAAAAAGCTTTTAATTCATGTAATGTATCGAAATTCATAAACTCGACGCCTAGGGTAATCCCATATGAAAAATCCACTCGTGTCATATCGAGTGAAAGAGGTGCTCACTCTACGGGATATGTGCCTATTCAACGGTCCGGAAAATGTTCATCTAAGATTATTTACTTGCTCCACTGTAGTGGGAAGGTATATCATCTTGATATATATATCTTGATATATTGGTATAAATTGTGAGTACCCGTCACAGTTAAAATGTATAATATCCACGATTATATAAGTTTAAAATCATATAAAATGTTATATGACGCTGAGTGTCTAGTATCACTATGTTTAGATTTACTACCTTAGTTTATCATATAGATGGAGGGGAAATTGGTATTTTACCACATCATATAAAGAAGAGGAAAAATGATTATTTTTAATGTATGTGGTATTTAATTTAAATGTCAATTCCATGATTTATGAAATACTTGTCAATATATTGAAAAAATATTGTACATTGTTAATACTATTACGAGATTATTTTTGCAACAATATTTTAATTAAGATTAAGCTTTATTATTATTACTAACATTATCATTAAACATTTCATAGGTTTTTTATTGGAGACCTCACGTCTAGCGTTAATTCGCCCGTCCGCGTCCAGACATGCCTCCATCGTCTGAAACGTCCTTGTTCTTGTAACAATAATTATCTCGTAACTTGTCATCGCATTGCAATGTATAAATGTTTTTTTGGAAGTATGATTCATGGAATAAATTAAATCGTAAACAGTGTTATCCCGTTGTTACGTTTGGTGACTGAAGCGGGAAGTTTATTGGCTTATGTCAATCTCAAGTGGTCGACTGAGTCAAGCAACTAGGAATGCGGTCGAGAGTACTTCGTTACTTTGAGTTCCGATTGTTAGCGTTAGTTAAAAATCGTTAAGCAATGTCTGCGACTTCGGAGGTGCATAAGAGCTTCGAGTATTTTGGCTGGCTACTGACGTCTTGACTAATCACAGTGCAAAAGTCACAGTACTTTTTAACTAGGTTAAAATAACAGTTATATTAATTCATTTTTAAATAAACTTTTTTTTGTTTTTGGTCGCTGGTTTTGGTGCGGTAGGTACTCACTGTGTACCGTTAAACGTAGGTGCCTAAACATGGCCCGAGTTAAAATGTATTACTAATTAATTACACAAAGAGAAAGTTCGATTACTAAACTTCGATAAAATGCGATTGTTCGTTCGATGAGTTGAATAGATTCATTCACACTCGTGGTCGCGCATCTAATCTAACTTCATCTCAATTTATATCAATTAACAACATTAATTGGACCGAAAGTTTGTTCTTTAGTTAATAAAGGTACTGGTTACTGAACGGTATTCTCAATATAATTATGTAAAAGCCAGTCACACGAAATGATAACATTTACTATTATATAAATCTAAAGTTTCTTTCTGAATACTTAATTTTGTTGTCATACTTTGTGATGAATATTCGGTTTATGATTCACTAACACAAATTCTACTGTACTCAAAATTTTTGTCTGTCTGTCTGTCTGTGTGTCCTTCTAGAACTCAAAAACGCCCTGAACATGTGATCGCAAATGATGAGCTACATAATGATATATATCGGTAAACTTTATAAAAAAATAACGAAATAAGAATCTTCTTATTCTTTCGACACCCATATTTATATGTTTTTTCAGTGTGATGACACACTTAAATAAAATAGTAAAACTATATTGCTAATATGGAACAGTTTATAATAATGAACAATAATGAATATAGTTCCCTATAATTTATATGCTATGTAAACCTGTCATTAATTCGGTTTCATTTGTTAAAATATTAATACGTTGTCTTCTAACTAATCTTGTTTTCTAACTAATCGTCATTTGTTTGTAGCATGTAAAGTTTAAATGTATGTGATTATCTTAATAATTATTATTCTCGAGTGTTGTGTTAAAGTATATAAATGTAGAATGTTGTCGGAGAAATTAGAATAAATGATAATTATAGATGAATTAAATTTTGCTGAGTGAACTATGTTAAAACTAATGAAATATATGCGCCAAATGAAGATACGGGCATTTGCTAGTAAAATTTATAAATCTGTAATCATTAGGTACACGTTAACAAAACTTTTTCTCATTATTTCCTGTTCTCCTGCGCGAGTGTTACTAGTTTATATTGTTGTATCTTTATTTGATATAGTGAGCCCATTTCTGGAAGGACTCCAGCATCGTAAGGAAACATTTGATCGCTCGTGCGACAGTTAATACGCCCGTGGCAAGAAATCGCATTGCAGTAGTCGAACGTTAAGGATTTAGATTCTGTTAATGGTATACGATATTATGGAGTGTATTCACAAAAAGATATTTTTAATTTCCAATTTTAGTGAATTGTAGGGATTGTAAACTTAATTAGTAGGAAAGGAATATCGTATAGGTTATATTCACAGTTTATTTTTTGCGGAGGAAATTACAATTCTGTACGAAATTGATAATTACAATAAATATAATTCTAATGTTACACACAACGAAATTACTGTTATATAAAATAACGCTAAGAAGAAGCAAATATATAGTATGTATAACAGAATGTGTATTGCGTCTTATTCCCGTCAAAGGATACCTTGCCAACATTTTACAACAATTGAAATCGCGACAATCTTACTTAGCTCGTATTTTGCGAGTATTCTTTTCAAAATAATATTTTTTTTCTTACAAAGAAGCATATTATTTCAAATCAGCTGATTAATAGGTTCTTGTCTCTGTGTACACCCAGACAATAGGCACATTTTCGTCTTTTCTGAAATAAATTCCATATTGAATTTTTTGATGAACCTGAATTTTAGAGCACGGTATCTCCGATAGAAAAGATTAAAAGTTTGAAATGTTTAAAAACTAAGCGTAAAAGCCATAGAAATTTTTGAAGATTTTCATCAAATAATTAATGCCAACGTGAATAGTTTTACTGAACCTACTCAAAGAAAAAATAATCCGTCGAAATATTACATACCTGAAAGATTTTTTAATGTAAAACCATTAGTTTGATCCAACATTTCATAAATCACTGAATCGGTATGATTACTTCCATAAATTATTGTCCTACTATTTTTACCGATATTCTACGTGAATTCAATTTTTGGGTTTAACCAAATAATAAATTATACTTAAAAATCATTAAGCTTGATATAAACATTGAGAAAAAAACACATGAAAAATACGTATATTCAAAAGATGGAGCGATTCAATCTTTTGCTATAGTTATGTGATGCTCTAGGAAATGAGATACGAAATGAGACACGGAGTTTTATGAGATGTGCTGACGGTGTATATCGATCATGAAAGATATATTCTATGGCGGATGTGAAACTTTAGGAAATTATGTGTAAATGTCAAAACTATATTCATGTCGGGATTCTATATATACATAAGTTCTATCCAGTCTCCCTCATGGTGAATTTTACAGAACAATAGAGGAGATAATGGCACCTGGTTTCTCCTTGAAGATGGCATTGAAGGTGTTTACCAGGCTGACTTGGCTGTTATATATATTCAATTTACAAACGATACATTAAAAATTGTGATTACATTATGCATGGACACTGCGTCAATTTGTTCTTATCAACATACATAAAAAGGTTTGCAGACGCATTCCTACGTGAAATGCCTACGATTTAACGTAACTCATATTATCTTGTAATGTTTAGTGAAGTGTAAAGTGAAAGATAAAAAATCGTAATGAAGATACGAACAATACATCCAACTAGCAGAGACAGTAGATAGTTTTGGTAATTAAAGAATAGAAAATGTACGAAATAGGAAGAGGTGCTTTAAAACTTTTATTTTCTTTAATCTAATATTACATAGAATATTCAATATTAAACATCATTTAAGTAAGTTGCACCTGTGAAGTAAAATTAATTCATATCTTTTCGCCGTTTTTAGTAAACAAACTATATCTTTATTACATAAAATGACCAAGTCGCTATTAAATATTTTGTGGAAAGAAATAACAAGATAATTAAAAATAACGTGATTTTCATTAAAACCGATTCCACGCATCAAAATGACGAGGGTGGAATTTTGACACAGTAATAACTTGATTCCTTACGGCATGAAATTTTAATCTTATTAATAGATGACACCTAGTGAAGTGTGTGCTTAAGGCTAATTTTTTACTGACAAGCGAATTTTAATAATATTTTTATTGGGGCTGTCTTGAAGCTACAGTTGCATACTACTCCTGTGGCATATGCACAGATGAAATACGGTAACTAATCATGTAGATACACAACAGATCCTTATCTCTCAGGAAGAAAGTAACCACATATTGAGAAATATTAAAGAATCAGCCACACTTTAGCCAACATAAGATTCTAACGTTGATATGTGTCCATTTATTGCAGGAGCAAGCTACTTTCATATAATAACTAGCGGCGCGGCTCGACTTTGTTCAGGTTCAACAGTTAATTATCATACAAATAAACTTGACATATAGCCTGTGACCATCCGAAGTAATGTACCTTTCAAATGGTAAAAGATGATTTCAAATAGGTGTCGTGGTTCCGGGGATTTCTTCTGCATATATACAATGTCACAAAATTCTCCCTGTCTCTTGATAATATTAGTATAGATAAAGATAATATATCGCATAATATCCAACGCTTTACATACATTATTAAAAAATATTTTTACACACAACAAACTGTTTCACACAACATAATATTTTCGCTATCTCCAAAATTAGTTAAATTACTGATTACAACTCAATTAAAAAAACCTACACCTTACGTGTTTAAGTAATACGTTAATGAAGCATTTAATTTAATAAATTTTAGGTTCGCTCCATTTAATTTTTTTAACAATCGGTTCTCCAAATTTTATTTAGTGGAAACGCATTCATTTATTTTTATAGTAATAGAAAAGTTGTGAAAACTTTGTTCAATATCCTAAATGTTTATATTGCTAAATTTTATTTCCTATTAGCGGGAGCTGTCCCATTTCCCGGCATAAAGTGTCTTAGATGCAATGATCCGCAATATAAGTTACAATTTGATTTGTAAAAGAAAACGATTGGTTTCACGAAGCGAAGCGAAGGCGGGTAATAGTGTTGAATACTTCTGCTAGCATATAAAGCTATAGATGAGTTGCCATTTACCCGATGGAATTTTCCATTAGAAACACTTAAGGAACCATTGAACTTCGCTGAAATTCCTTACTGAGTGTTCACTAACTTCGACCTCTAGAACATACCACAGGAATATAAAATTTAATACTTCTCTAGCCAGCGATTTAGGCAGCACCGCTAACTGGTCTGTTAGCATCAAGAATTTAATTAAATAAAACTTGTTTCGACTAGTTAAGGAACACTAGTTTTTACACAAAAGTTTTTATTTCAATGAATTTGAAATAAAACTAAATTATTGGTATTTAAATTTTGATGAGGTCTCTAATATGATATTAACGCGTATAGCGCTTTGTAATACAACCCAGTTGGGAATCTAAAGTTTATATCCCGTGTACCTGATTGAACATGTATTATACGTACAAATTGTAATATCGGAGTAATAATCCCTCGTTAATATTTAGAATATATTGGAAATACTGCATTGTCTGAGATTTTATTTATTCAAGCTGGTGGTGGTTCGATGGAGTTACAAAGATGTCCTCACAGCTTACGTGGTATAATTTTTTTTAACGTTATACGCTTTGAAATTGAATTTTGACAATATATCTATAACTTTTTAGATTTGACGCATTTGAATTTTGGAGTTTCGGCTTTATAATATCTGTCAGTTATTCTATCTTTACCCTCCATGTCTGAGTATCGATAATTTTTATTTATCAAAAGCAAAGCAAAATGAAAATCAGAATCCAAGCTGTGGTGAGAAAAGATACATATTAAAATGTTTAAAAATCACCTAATATATTATCGTAAAATTTATTAAATTATAGTATTCATTTCTATTTATCGTCATAAATATATATACTAAAGCCAGTGTTTTATAATGTATTTAAATGTAATGAACTGAAAAAGACGGCTTTTGGTAGATATTTATACTAGAATTGAGCGGATTTTATTGGTAAAATAAAGTCCACAGAATGTTTGCGGTGCTCAAACTCTACTTAATGACTTTTCATATCTTGCCACAAACTTGAAGTAACTTCTTTTACAGTTTTCGACTTGACCTTAAATTTATAGCTCCCATTAAATTGTAATAAAGATAATAATGAAACTCTTATAATAAAATTTATTAAACTATTACAGTGTTAATTCTATTTAAGAGCACTTGAACATAAAGCCGTGGTTCAGCGTTAACTCGTGTATATTGCCATAATATTATCTATATTAATATAAACCCACTACAGGGCCGACTCGTAAGTAGGAAGGTAGGGTTTTATCGACGTTATAGAGGCATAAGTACGTTTTTTGTTAGAATTCTCCGAAAATACTCTGTTCTCTTGAAACTGTCCAAAGCGAAGCGAAGGTGGATTGCTAATATTGGTGTAAGTGTATTGAAAGGCTATAAAAAATACGCGATGTTAATTTACGTATGGCACTATAATTCTTCTTTTCTACAATAATATTAAATTAATCAACTGAGACACTTAACGATACACTCAGATACCATAAAGTTATGAATATTGGCAAAATTAGAAGTACTACGTCCACAAACTATATATCTATCTCAGAGTATAAACAGACCTATTTAGAGTCCCCTGAGAACCGATATATGGGCGCCCCATTATAGTTTATAATGTAAGCTTTTTCCTCAATTTTATAGGATCCAAGGCTGATTACAAAAACACTCAAACAGTCTTAATACTGTTTTCAATAAACTATAATTCTAAGTACGTACATACCTATACTCCGTCGTACCGTCAAAAAAATACTAAATTGTTCCATAGTTATTTAAGTTAAGGTTTTCGGGTAATTTTTGCACATTTAGCAAATTGGCGCAAATTGTATCAACTTCATGTTTAGCAGTTAAGAATTCATTATTTACATCTACAAAATTTAATGTGATTTGTCTTCAGCAACTAACTTGATTATGTTTTGAAGGATGTAACTTTTAAGATTTAATAATGTCTTCATTTTTTGTCAATATAAATAAGTCACTTATAAATTAATAGAATAAATGTACATGTATTTAAGTATTTTATATTGCATCTGTGCCAGTAGAAAACAATAAACTTAAGAGAACATAATTTCGCTTTATTATGAAATTTCGTTACGAAATTATAAATCTAATTCCCTTATATATGTGGACATGTATATACTTACATAATTTAAAAAATAAAATTAAATATAAATATGACTTAACATTTAAATCGGTATTGGATGTTCATTCAATTCAAATGTGCATATTTGCGTGTATATGGATATATTGTGTATATTGGGTTTCAATGTGTTAAGAGTGACAAAATCTTAGAAACAAATTGTGTTATTCCTTTTTAGTCACCAGTCAACAAGTTTGTTACTAAGTATCCTTGAGTTAATAAAATTAGAATGACTTCTATTTTAATGATTAATTGAAATTAGAATGAAAGCTCAGTTCTCAATTCAAAATACTTTTCCACCGAAGAAAATTGAAAATTTTGCCTAGGAACAGCCAGCCTTTTGGAACCAGTGAAGTGAAAATGCCTATTGTAGTTTTAAAGCGTGCAGTTAGCTTTTTGGCCGTATTGGGGCGGTCTAAAATACTCCCTCCAATCCCATGCTGGCGGAGCGACAGAAGCCAGCCTGCTTGGTGGTAAGGCTTTGCATAGAGATTATATTATCAATATTATTATTAAGTCGTTATTATTGGTATTATTATTTTTCCGTGAAGCCTGCCTGGCTAGCTACCACCCTCCTGGTTGAGTCAGCCGCCAAACGACTCGTCGTGTTCCGGCTGGGGGCTTGAGAG
>DWPT01005088.1:0-12559 GCA_018251895.1 Agathymus mariae mariae | reverse complement strand
AACACCACCCGGGGTTGTTTTTGGCCCTGCGGCCTTAAAAACGTCATCGGACGCGGCCCCCCCCTGGGGAGGGGGGGGTGCTAAATTAACTGGTGAACTGGTAAAGAGCTGGGTAGTACATTAATTCTAGACGGCATTATTTATTTGCCGTTTATGAAATACGGCACGTATATTTTTGATAAAAAGTATGGCTATTCTAAACATAATCCTATGTGAAGTACACAAATCGATATAATGATTATCGACATAATATCTGGTACATTGATTTCTTTTAATTCTTACACTTTAATGTTCAAAATACACCCAACCAAATGCTAGAATATTTCGCAATTAGTCAACTCTGTTTTTTTTTTCTTGTCACTAAACGTCCGACTCCGGCGCAATGACGTTATTATCGGCGTTCTTTGTACTCGGACCTTGGTACTTGATCCTTGCGAGGTCTTTAAAAAAATAGTTCCGTCTTGATACTTATGAAGATATCCTTCTTTGTACGAATAAAATATTTCAAGAATCATAGAATATCGCTTTTCAACACGGGCTATCGACGAATAAAACTGTCTATCGAGTACATTTGATAGGTAAATATTCTGAAGTATTGTGTAATAGTATAGTTGTATGAATATAACTTTAACGGGTACTCATTATATTTGTGTTTTATACCGATATTTCGAACCAATTAGTTCTTAGTTTCAGTGCGTGAAGATGTCGTGATGTAGTAACTAATACCGCAAAATGAAGAAGACATAAAGTTGAAAGACTCATCTGTCCTTAGTGTTGTCAAATGTTGACTGTGAAGAGTTTGTCTCCGCCACCGCAGTCGCACGGTAACCATAATCCATATAATTGCGATGAAATATCGGTAAAACACCAAAATCGTGAGTACCTACCGTTAAAATGTATAATTTCCGCGATTATATAAGTTTAAAATTATATATAGTTGTATATTATTTAAATATTTTATTTCACTTCATAATTTCCTTTGGAAGCCTAATTTTGGATAGTTAGTTATAAGTGAAGTTCCTGGCACTGAATTTGCACAGAATTATCTGGAACTCGACCACTTTAGAAATAACCTCAAGAGTTTTGCTTTTTTCCTGTAAAATAACATAGTATTTTTATACCCTTTTTTGTAACCATATTTTAACTACGTAGATTAACATTACAACGGGGTCGAGATCTTAAATTATATTCAACTTAAAAAAGTTACATAAGAATTATTACGAATTATTTTATTGGAGACTAGTAACTCGCCCCAGCTAACGCTTTGGAAATTCCGCGAGAAGAGATTTATTTCACGAAATGAAAAGCTTTCTTGATTACGACTCATAGGATGAGTCCTACATGTATAAAGAATTGGCTAAATTTATTAAATGGTTTTAATTATATACGTAAACAGATGATAGACAAACAATAATTTAGAAATTTTTAGACCGCTATCTCGATAACAAAACCTACATAAAATTTTCCAAAAACGAAACAATAACTAAATATACAAATTCGACCCTGTTATATTGTTTATTAGATAACAGTATAGGTACCAAGCACATCGGGGCATTAATTCACACAAACATACATTAAATTAATAAATCATTATTAAATTCAGTGCAGGAATTCATAAAGGCTTACCACGCGGTACTCGGACAGTACTTAATAAATGTTTGTTAAATTTACTTTTATAAGTGACGATGAAGGTTGTAAATACTTAATACTTAATTTATTGTCAATATTATTCTCTTAAAAAAGCAACTTTATTGTGATCTTAGTGAATGTTTTACTGCAGTTGTGTTTAGATAAATGTGTGATGTAAATGAATGTTTTAAAAAGGTTTTAGCAAATATAATATAAAATAAATCTGTATGTATCATTTCTTTTCTCATTCATAAATAAACAGTACATTATATGAAATACGTATACCAAAAAATATTTAAAACGAATCTGTGTCTCAGTGAAAACTGCAGAAATATTAGAAATATAAAGTTAAACTGGAATAAGAAGTATATACGAGAAGTTAATTATAATTAAGCCCCTAAGATGCATTATCCAAGAGGCTAGTATCATTTCCTCGCTACTTAGTAATGGTTATACTCTGAAACAGGAAGTCAGATGTTTTATTATCTCTCTGAAAATACAATAAGCGTTGGATCCACGTGGGTTAAAAAATCACTTATATACATTAATAAGTTTACATGCTTACAGTCCTGAATTGCATCATCACTTACCATAGTATTCAAGTGATTACCTCCGCCTATGAGCGTTGGGTACAAAGTAATCACAAGAAATCCCGGTCTTTATTAGTCAAGAAAGAAAGGAGCTTAGGAATAAAAGAAAAATAAAGATAAGAAATTAGTGAAGTGTGGGTCACTTGACACTTCGTCAGATTAGTAAAGGAGATCGTAAGAGATAACACGTGTCATCATTAATCAGTCAATCACATTAATGTAATGAGTACCTAAATTCTGTTTAACAAACACTTCTAGGATCCAAAAAATATTCAGGATGAACTATTTTTCTTCATTGCGCTCAAAACAAATATTACGTAATTGAACCTTAAGAGTATTATCAACAAAAAATAATTAAGCTGTTCATTTTATAAAAACTACGGCGTACAATCGATACCGCGATCGCCATCTGTTATCGATCTGTTACATCGAATTCGGCTAAATCAGAAAAAACTAATTTACTTCTAAACACTTCTTTATTAACACAAATGAAATTCTTGAAAATATTATTATATGGCTTACTGTATCGTAGTTCCAAAGTACACCCATATACTATGTTATAGCTAAACAATGTCTGTTGTCGTGGTTGTAGACGCTAAATGTATATACGTCACTGACCTCAGAACTATAGTTAATTAGTTCGTGGACCGCGTAATATGTCGTCGTAACCTCAACATCATATTGAATTCAGGCGTGAAAATTGCGTTTTAAGCCATCAAGTCTGACTTAATTGAATCTTGTCATATGTTTTTAGATTTACTGCCAATAATAATAAATTGGAACTCATAGTTCTAGAGCTAGTGTATACCAATCGATCGCATAAATTGAATTGATTTAGCTACCGTAATTGCATAGTATAATATATTAATTGCATAGCTTCCGATTATTGCCAAAATAGGACAAGGCGGAAGTTGGAGTGCGTCGGTAACATTCTTCCATGTTAGAGTATTCAAAGCGATTGCATGAAGACATTATTAAAACTTGATATAACAAATCTTTTCATATCTAGTCAAATATGGAATTAATTAAAAAACCTCGGAAATAAAAAATCCACTATAACTCACATGAGCTTCAAGCTTGCTTTGATTTGCTGTTAATATTTAGTTTTTTAATATAGACAAGCATTTAAAAGACAAGATAACCGTCTTAAATTACGTGTGATTTAAAATAAAAAAAAAAGAAAGAAAAAATGGTCGTGAGCATACTTTTTACTTTTACTTCAAGCGATAGTTTCTGAGGCATATATTTTGAGGCGTAAAATTCCTTACAAATTTCGTGTCAGTAAGTATAAATTTTATTCAAGTACATTAATCATTCTTATCAAGTTCGGAGTAAAATATCTAAAATGTCGACGAAAATTCCAAAACAAATTCCTTGACAACATCGATCGTCTCCTGCAGACGCTTCTTCCTTGTCAATATTACTTTCTTGATAGCTTCTATTTTTTATCACTTTCCCATTTTTCTCATTCGGAAAGCACTTACTTCAACGGAACATTTTCCAATTAAGAAGTCATTGTTATTAAATTGAAGTAAAATTGTCTTTTTATTTAATGTTTTGAAGAGTTCCAGATTTATTATTGAAAGAGTTATTTGACAAGGAAAAAGCCGGGGTCTGGCTTATTGATTGAAAGCGAGCCTGCTATATTATCATTTGGAAAGTGAGTTATATATATCTTTTGGAGTGTGAATATATTTATTTGAATTAGGTGGGCATTGAGGATTTCATTGGGAGGTTGACATCAATCTATAGAGATGAAATAAACTTGGAATAAATTTTCGTAAAAATTGGTATAGAGTATGTATTTATGTAATCTCATTTACATATTTAAGTGGGCAAATTTGGCAAATCATAGGCGGGATCTTTTAACTGATAAAAAGTCTGATTTTTGCATACTATAAGTACGTACAAAGTATATTACACATTTAAAACATATTATTTTCACCAAGTAGAAAATTATTTACTGCATTAACTATTATTTCAATACGTACGTGTTTCTAATCAATGAAGGTTAATAAAATATTTTCGGCAAGAATCCTAGAATATTGGCCCCAATCCCATGCTAGCAAAAGAGGCGTTGCAAGAGGCGACAGAAGCCGGACTACTTGGTGGTAGGGTTTCGCATAAGGATTATATAAACAGTATCATTTTTAAAAACCAAACGTCAAACCATTCGTCGTGTTCCGGCTGAAGGCTTGAGAGCAAGTACTATTTATATTTTCTTTTTCTTTCTTGGCTGACAACGCGATAGTGATGCCTTTGGTGTTACTGATGTCCGTTTTAATTTAAAATCCGTAAATAGCCCCCTGTAATGATAGGTAGGATGTTGGCTAACAGGTGCATTTATAATTTGAAAGTTGATATTATTTAAAAAATTTAGACAAAAAATACGCCAGAAAATATAATAAATTAGAAATGGGTATATCAAAAAAATTATAAACATACCCCTAAGGGATGGAAATATGACTTCGCGAGATATGTTTGAGAACCTCGGATGCCCTTAGCGAGCATATCTTTCGTATTTATTTAAAAAGCTAACAGTACACTTCTTTCTTCGCGTTGGTAGAATCCTCAAAAGGATTGTAGTCTATTAGCGTGTTTGTAATTTATGAGTTCCAAGAAGCCTCTCCAGAGAGTATTGTTAGATATTGACGACTCACGCAGATAATGAGAATTGGTTGATTCTGTCAGCGTTTTACGAAAATCTCGGCCATTATGTGCAAAAATGTGAAACTAAATATTACCACAGTTTAAAAATATAACATAATCTACCAAGTTTAATGACAGATAAAAGGCGACACGTTTTAGGCTCCGGTCATTACGTAAAAATAATTGGCAGCATACTAAGAATAACGTGATGTAAAACAATTTTACAACAAAATAAATGAGTCAAATACAAAACTTTAAAATTAGTTGTGTCCTTTAATATAGAATTATCAAAAGTTTTATCTTCTCAAGTTTTACCTATTTTGGCCACTGAAACAAAAAAATACCACAAAAAATTATTCTTATAGTTCGTAAACATGGAGACGGATCAAATGATAGAAAGGGGCATTGTCAACTGGTACGTGAGGCGCACTAAAAGTTTCCGGAATCAACAATAAAAAAATATTATTAATGGTAATAGATTAATTTATTGTTTCTCAAAATATTCTCTCTCTGCGTCAATGCACTTCTTCATAAAATTGAACCAATTTTCAAAATATTTTTGCCACTCCTCCGTGGTGACGTCAGATACATGATTTTCATAATCTTTGACAGCCTCTTCGGCTGGTGAAAACCGTTGATCGCGTAATTGGTTCTTGATTTTTGGGAACAAAAAACAGTCATACGGTGCCGGGTTAGGACTATATGCTGGATGACTCATAAGTTGTACGTATTTCGCCTTTAAAAACTCATTTGTTTGTCTGACCGTGTGGGAACTTGCATTATCGTGGTACAAGATGATACGACGCTTACTGTTTTTTCACGGAGTTTATCATATTTTTCCGGTAAACAAATGGTCGTGTATTATTCACGGTACGACGGTTTTCTAAAGCAACAGTCGCCACATGTCCAGTTTTATTTAAAAAAGTAGCAATCATCTGCTTCGAGGTACTAATAATTCACGCCAATTTGGTTGGTTTCGGCTCATCTCGAAAGACCCATATGTTCGATTGCTGCTTTGTTTTGGTTCGTAGCTATAAATTCATGTTTCGTCATCTATTACTATGTCCCGCACCAAATTTGAAGCCCCTTTGTTGTTTCTGATAAGCATAGCATGGCACCAAGTGATGCGGTCCGTTTTTTGAGCATCAGTCAAATTATGTGGGATCCATCTAGAGCACAGCTTTCTGACACCCAAATGTTTCTGTAGGATTAATTGTCTTTGACTCATCCCTGTGTCCAAAGATGTCTGGATCTCATAGTGGGTCATACGGCGCACAGCATCAATGTTTATGAGGTTAACAGCGGTGCACGGGCGACCTTCACGAATTTCATCATGGAAATTGACACGACTTCGTTTAAATTTTGCAAACCAGCTATAAAAGTTGTCTTGCATGGTGCTTCTTCGCCAAAAGCAGATTGAAGCCGACCGATGCTCTGCTTAGCTGTCAAATTGCACTTAAAATCGTAAAAACTCATGCAACGAAAACTGTCAGAGTTAAATCCATTTTATTGTAATCACGAAATTTTTAATATGACTCCACACAGTCAACACTGTCATCTGATGAAACAATTTGTATTCTACGGCTAAAGAGATCCATTTTTAAATGTAGCAATAACTTTTTAAATATTGTTTATGTAAGTGGCCAAATTCGGAAACTTTGAGTGTGACCTATGTACCGTCAAGGCTACCGACGCATTGTGGTCCAAGAAAAAATCGATGAATTTTCTTGTGATCTTTCGAACCGAGAATCCGAGGGTTATATTTATTAAGGTTCGAAGCGTTTGGTACGAACAAAAAAGTACTTTATGCACATTTGCCAATTTATGGAATAACTGACAGATACAGAGCTTAACGATCTCAAAAAGAGGAGCCTAGTACTATTACCTCATCCATTGTTCAGCAGGGTACAGGATCGACACGACCTTGACCTCAGGCATAGATGGAGTTTTCTATAATTCGACAAGCAATTCAATGATTTAATAAAAAAATCCGGAGATTATGGCGTCAGTGGAGCACCCACTATAACCTACGGCGGTGGTACTTCTGTCAGAAGGCGTAGCCACGTTAACCAAGCATTAACTCTTTTTATGTAAAAATATTACATTCTACTGTATTAAGAATTGAGAGCTTGTAAATTCTAACGTTGAATATAGCAGCCAATACTGAAGTAATTAATATCGAAAATAGAATTCACTTTAACAGTACTCCCAGCCAGAAAACTTTATGATTTTTTTGCAATAAAAATCATTTGAAGTGTCGATGTGACACAAATTTGATTTAATTGAAAGCGCGAAAACATTGATATAGGTCACGATCTTGTTTGCGAAACTCTCCCTATTTTGTCACTGAAGAATGAAAAATTCACCGGTGTTATTTAAAGGTTTTGACAGTCCTGTAATTAAAATTTATCTTCGCATGCGTATCTCACATATTTAATCAAGAATTTACTTTATATGAAAATTCATATAAACCAAATTTTGAATCGTGGGATATACTTAGGAGACTACGATGACTAATTTGCATTATTGATGAAGGGGAATAATTAGTTAAGTAGTTATTGATATACATCGAAAGAAGAAAACGAAAAGGTCGCATGTAACAAAAATTTAATTGTTCAGAAGAGATATTTTTTTTACTGAAATAGAAAGAAAATCATAACTTTTGTTCCATAAGCACTGAGACAACGCTTTTTGGATAGTAACTGTTAAAAAAAATTGTGCGCAAACATAATTTTTTAGCTGTTGTCAAAGGTAGTTTGTGTTGGTTAGGGTCATGGCACACATATCCGCTCAAAAAGAGATCGTCACCGTATCAACTCGAGTCGTCCAGTATTCTTCGTATCAAACTCCCTACTGCAACGCACACTGATCGGAATCGTATCTGAAATCGCCTCGCCTCGCGACAATTCACGGACCGCGGTGCGGCTCGAGTTGATACGGTGGCGATCCCGTTCCGAGTTGATATGTCAACTATAACCCTAACAACGCTCTTCACTTTATTCAGGCAAGAATAAAGTTGAAACTGCAAGTTCAAATGTATGAAGTAGTTTATTTATTTTCTATAATTTTAATACAGTCTAATGAATTAGATTACTATGCGAACCGTACGATAACTGCAAATGTAATAAACAACTGTTTTATCGTAATCGTCTCGTAATTGACTTTATTATTTCATTTTTTAGGATACAAAAAACCAAAGGTGACTTGTTGCACGTTGAGACATGTTGCATTGTTAAGAACAATATATAAATACCTTTTAGTACGTGTTAACTATTGGTCCGGGTGCGGTCGGGTGATAGATAGGCGAGATCACATTAAGCCGCCATTTCCATTCGTTATAGGTACATAACAATTTATACTTATATATAAATATTATACATTTTAGATGTAACGAGCACTCGCGAAGTTTCTAATGATATTGCAACCCAATTACATGAATCATGGTTACTGCGAGACAGCGGTGGCTGGGAGAAAATCTTGACAGATGTCAATGAATAGTGCGCCTGTCAACTTTAGTCTTAATTTAGTTTAATTACGACCCTCTGTAGGGAAACAACAAAAGCTCTATAGTCTGCCCGAAGTATGTCTAGAAGCGTGAGGTACTTTATTTCACATGCGAATGTAATATAGAAAATAAAACGAAGCGGTACTGTAAAGTAAAATGGTAAACGGAAAGAGAGATAAACATGGTCGGAAACAAAAGGGATGCAATTAAGGGCCGATTATTCAAACTCTTGTTAACATTTAGTTATAATGGGTGTAAGAGTCGCCCTTCATTCTTGAGTCCAAACCAATCTTTTCTACTAGTGTAACATCTTGTTCAACATGGGACGAGGCCATGGAATATAGTACCTGCTACTGGCAATCTCTGGTTTGTTTGAAAAACAATTTAATCCGGTTGGTAACTCGCTTGGTGGTAGAGTTCTTTACCTGCCTTGTTAGCTATCGTCAACTATTTAAGATTAACCTTAAAATGTTTCTTGCGGACTTTTTCATCATAAGATTCATTATTTAATTTGAACTAATCACTTTCCAATATGTAATCTTATTTTGGTAAATAAGTATAGTTCAATAAGTATATTCAACTACAGGAGGCCAAATAACAAAAGTCCTGTAAGGAAGACTAAAGCCAAATTCTTATGCATAAAAATAATCTTTTGTTAATTAAAATCTTGTTTACAGTTATTGGCGGTAATTATTATTAATTAATTGTTAATTTTGTCATGGAATAAAAAAATGACGGAAGAAATTGAAATTCTATTAACACTGGTATTTAGCAAATCGTGAGTTCTATGTGGATTAACAAAGGATAATGTACTAAACTACATTTTTATTTTCAGTCAGTACTCATTGGTGTTATAGGGAATAGGGACGGTCAAATTTATTCGTGCTGACCAGCTGTTGAACTTTGGGCATCGGTTAGCTGTTAGTTTGGACAACAAAAATGATAATATGCGTGTAATTTCGAGTTTGTTGACGTCGAGTTTAACTGACGATTGGAAAATTGGGCCTTAGCATCGAAAGAGATAATTAAACACAAATTGTTTAAAATGGCTTCGAATTGGTAGAACGAGCTCCGTAGTCACATTCGTTTGAATAATTACAGCAACATTCCTGAACAGGAAAATACTCGGGATGTTTGCTTAGTACAATTATTTATTAATTTAATTAAATTGTTTTGTATTCTTATAGTATTGATTTTTTGATCGGTCAACAGTTACCTAAAAATATATTTTTAATTACACAGCATACCTTTGTGCATCTTTAGGATAAATCGCATGCATGGATTTAATTGCTTGTCCAATTAAACTTATTAGTGACATACTGTGCGTGATAATTCAAATTCAGAAATATTTAATAATTAAAGTATTCTCTAAATACAAAATACGTTGCGAGAAGGTGCTTTAACATCGGGGAGAAGAAACTGCGAAAGAAACTCCTCAGCGCATCCTTTAAAAAACATTATGGAACAAATGTTTAATATATTACCGGTATTGTTATTCTTTCGTGAAGCCTGCCTGGCTAGCTACCACCCTCATGCTTGAGGCAGTCGCCAAATGACTTGTGCTCCGGCTGGGGGCTTGAGACTCAGTATTTCAGTGATACCTTTGGTGTTGCCGATGTTCTCAGGCGACGGTGACCACTTACTCGGTCGATTCGGTGACTCGCCTGTTCGTTTGTCGGCTATTAGCAAAGAATAATAACGTAATGTAACAACAGAGGCATCACCGCATAATAAGACGATATAAGATATATTATTATATGCATCGATGTAATAAAATGAGATGTAACTATAATTAAATATTATAGTCCATAATTAATAATGTATAATCATAATAAAACTGTAACGTGGACGAATGTGTACATGGAATATATTATTACATTACGACTGTAATCGATGTACGCTTTGTTATATAGAAATAAGAATCGAGTTTTCTTGGAATTTTAGTACGTCATTCGGTTTGACCGCGTATCACACTGACATCCTTCAATATGTAAGTGAATATAGGATAATATTTTGTCAGGCACAGCTATTAAAATTAATTTATATGTTTCTAATTCATAGAACTAGAAATCCCACTCCTAAAACAATGCAGGTGCCACTCTATTTCTCGTAAAACTGCATAGGAGTTCTGAAGCGAAGCGAGGGAGGGCCGGTTACATCAATAAGAAATGTTTGAAATCAACTTGTATAATAGCCGATGTTAACATTAACAAAATTTAACAAAGTATTTTTTTATTAGCATATATATACATTGTGATATACATATACCACAAATATAATTGAATCAATTTAAATGAATACTCAATAAAAATATTTACTTAATATACCATAACGATGATAGTTTCCATAAAGTAAAATAAAAAAATATTTGTTTGTGTATATATTAATAATAATTACCTACTGTTGTTTATATATATAAATCACTCCTCATAGTTATAAAAAGCTTGTCTGAGTAGTCATTGCTAAAATTTAATTTTGGTTTTAAACAATATATCTCCTAACTACTTCCACGAATCAGCAAATAACTTCAAAAGATAACTTAGCTATAATCTTTACATAAAATTAGTATTTACAATTAATTTCGGTACTAATATTTTAAATATTTCTTCTTTAAATTGGTCTATTTTACTTTAAACATAAATGTAGTATACTAAATAGGTATCATATACATAAAATATAGGCCCATATATAAAACACACTAATTAAAAATTAATGTCCCTTTTTGAAATAAAAGTCCCTGAATGTTTTAATATTATAAAAGTATACTTTATGTGATCACGCACAAAACCAAATTTCTCGGTAACTACAATTCCCACGAACTGTACTGACTTTCAGGCCATTTTAATTGAACTCATTTATTCTGACTTTCTTGTCGATAATTAAGAGAAGCCATTTTTGGCTGTGATAATATTTGGAAAATTACAGTGAATTCATTTGTAGCTATCGCCATCGCCATGATAATATAGGCCTTAATTCGTTAACTACAAAGTCTATAATTAATTATCATCGACTACCCGCACGTGGCTAAACCCTCCTGTTAGGACTTAAAGACAGCTTGGCTTTCCTACAAATAACTTCAGTGTTATTATACAAATGAATTTCTGCTCTATTACTATACGGTTAAGATAATTTTTGGAACCGGTGATCTATAAATACATTTAAGCCCCATCACAAACCCATACTAATTTTTGGACGGACAGTACCTAAATGTGAAGCCCTTCCTCGTGTACACCTCTTGCATCAATATATAACATTTTAGTCAAATGGTTTCAAATTGCGAATCTAGTATTTACTTTTCTAAATAATGTGCCAAGTATTTTAGTGGAGGTGTTTTAGGAAAATACACATTATTCCCATACTAGGATACAATTATCACGAATAGCAAAACCACAACAGATATTTCTTTTCAACAGAAATCAATTGTACATTGGGGTTGTCTGAATGTAAATAGTTCTCGCCGATTTCAATGTAACAAAATATCTCATGTGAAATCTGCACGCACCTAGGTACTACATAACCATTTTATTAATTCTTACAATTAAGAAAAGCTGCCATCTTCTTAGTGTATAAAATCTTTATGGAATATAATTTTTATTTTCTAAATATTTTGAAGTAAAACTTAAAAATAAACAAGGTTGAAGTTAGTTAACTACCTCTGATGCGTACCTAATATACAAAAACTTTTCTTTAGGCACAAAATACAGACACGATACTTTCATATGAGATTCCAAAACTTCTCTACGTGTGCTGGATAGTCACAGAAACTGTTCTAGTAAGTATGAAACAGTAAGGTAAAAAAGGTGAATTGTGAACGGTTGAAAGTAAAAGATATGGAAAGGTTGTGTTAGTATGTGAAGTGAGATAGCGAGGGGCAGTAGGTAGAACATCGCAGATTGGTGGAAAATATGGTGAGATGAAGTCGCTGATAACGGAATATAATATAATTTTTTTGAAGCATCAAATAAATATTTTCAAACGTGTCTAATCAATATATCCTAAAAAAAAACATTTTTTTGCGCATGTTCATATTGTTACAAAAACCAATTTTTATATGAATCCCAACACTTATTCGAACTTTGGAAACCTTTACTTTACTTGACGACACAGACTTTGTTAGTTTTTATTAAAGGTCTTAAAAAACAATGTCAGTATGGCCACTTAAATTATAATTAGTAATAATACAAGA
>DWPT01005087.1:0-12559 GCA_018251895.1 Agathymus mariae mariae | reverse complement strand
ATTACGTAAATCTCCCCTTATTTCATCAAGTAATACCGCAATTTTTTTATACAGAGTTTGAGATAGATACGTACTTGTAATGAGAAATGAGACACCGAGATTGCCTAGGTTCTATTAACTTTTTACATCTTAGAGTTTGTTTAACAAATCAAGCTACGGCGGATTTCTTTGTTTTTATCAACGCGGCGTTGTTAACCTTCCGAGGTGGTCCTCTTCTACGTGTGTAGCCCTACCTAAAATACAGTATATGAATGCGGTATACTTGATATATGATATTTATAACATCAATTAAATGAATCGTATCTATATAAAATATATCGTTTCCTAATAATATTACATTACTTATTAAAAATATTATGTGGATACAAATACGAGTGCAGACTGACTTTTGGCTGTGTAGGACCAACCTAGACCAGGGTGTCGTAAGAGATGACAGCGGGCGTGCTTGGTGGTAGAGCCTCGCGTAAGGATTATTGTTATCAATATTATAATTAACTCGTTAATATTACTATTATTACTGATATTATTATCTCACCGTGAAGACTACCTAGCTAACGACTGACTTTCTCGGCCGACAACGCAACAGTGATGCCCTTTGGTGTAAGTTTGTCTATGGGCGACGGTAACCATTTACTATCACATGGATCGTCTTCTCGATCGTCGGCAATTTACATAAAAAATACTTAATACTTAAAAATTGCATGCATATCTTACGTATGAACGAATTTTATAATTTAAAAATTTTATGTGGTAATTTGACTATTGCGTTATAATTGTTATAAAAATTATATAGTAAAATTACTCTTGAGATATTGACTAGACTAGACTGAACAATATATTAAACAACGAAGCAACTTATGAATCCATACCTAAAATGTAGATAAGTTGCTACAGTAAAGACTTGTAAGTAAATAATAAAGCCACACAATCACAACCCCATACTAGTACTCCTTGTGTCGTGTGTCCCATGGTTAAAACATAAATAAAAATATAAATCCCAGTTTGAGAACAAAAATTTAAATTCATCATCACTATTTCCTAGAAAACGAAACCAAGATCCTTCGATCGGCAATCAGACACGGTGTTGACGGTATGCATTGCGCTCTAGGAGTCGTTATGAATAGCTAAAATATTTTTCTCTAATGATACGCATTCCTAAAACGACCTGCTATTGTATATGTTGCTAAACTTGTTACATATCCAATAGCACATAAAATGTTACGTAAAGTTTCATTAACTCCCGCAATGAAATAAATATTCATCCGCAATATTATTGCCGCGTAACATACCGACTTTATGTGTATTCATTGGTTCTATTATATCGTAACTTTTCATATTTTCCTGTGTTATGGATAGGCTGGGTTACATCTTATTTTAGATAGGTATATTATTCATTCATATGTATATTCATTGTAATAAATAATATTGTTGACCTTGTGCAAAAATCTTATGAAGTTAAGTAAAAACATGATTTTGGCTGCAGTGATATGTTGCAACCATATCGTATCGATCACTTTCAAACTTAAAAAAAAAATACTGACTTAACAAGTGTTTTTTACATTTCTAAAGGCTTAATCCTAAAAACGAAATATGATGCCAAGTGTTATTATCAATAATGGCAAATATTCATACATGGAGTGCCACAGTATTTGGAGACGATATACTCATATGTATTATATTTTATGACCGTGAAATTTATCTGTTCCCCAACGCTTAAACACGTTACCTATTTTCCGTTGCATTGTGTACAACTCTGTTATAATCAACTTTATGTATAAGCGATAAGCAATGGTTTTACAACATCAGCGTAAAATAGCGATGGTTTGCAGTCGCAAATTGTGAATATTACAAGCAAACATAGGGTGGCACGTTGCGCATTGGCGCGCAATGTCCTGTAGGTACCTACCTATGAAGCTCCATTTCATGGCGCTGGCTGACGTTGTGTCTATTTACTCCTATCTACCCAAGCTACACGGCATTTTTCGTTTGCAAGCTTCTGTGGTTTAATCACCCTGTTCACCTAAGTTTTTATTTCTTAAAGTATCTTCATATTAAGACAATATATTACCTGTAACTGAACTGTATGCAACAAATGGAAGTCAGAAGAGACTTATTTAGACCTGATGATTAATATTTTGATCTATGAGTCGCTTTACCGAACATTATGAATACTCTTAACTACTGTGCTACGTAGAAATAAATTCATATTTACTGACAATTTATAATCAACTGTGATGTTTTATTTATTTGATTCATGTATTCACTACACTTCAACTATAACATTTACCCTGACAAAATGGGAACTGTCCTGCTACACCCTACGTTCACTGTGAATCTAGAGCAAAGAAACTTGATTTCTAAAGGTTGGTGCTAATAGGGCTAACGTTCGTTTTGTCGTACAGTAGTAGGAAAACAGTCGTTCTGGTATGATCGGTTTAAAAAAAAATAGCGGCGTTATTTTAAGGGGATTCAACATGATCACTAACTGCACTAACTATTCGATATAAGAAGGCCTTCATCAGCATTTACTTTTTCTATAACAAAAAATATTCAAAATTAGATTTTTGTAAATATTTTTCCGTTATATTGTAGTCTCTGTAATCTAATACACAAGTTATTACTCAACAGCCAAGTTATTATTACACTTGATCCGCCCAACTCGGTACACTCTCTGTTCTTCCGACATGCGTGAATACTAACTGCCTGATTTAGATTTTTCAACAAAGCCAACGACATCCAAGTTCCGCTGATCGATCCGGTATTCCCGGCCCCTCAGTTCCGGTCGCAGTTCGGACCCGTTTTTAAAATCCCTTACTTAAAACTGTCCAATGTAAATGTACACCTATTCAGCTGGAAACTGGTAAGAAAATCGCACAGTTGCAGGTCTCGACAAACTGGTTGTGTTATCTCTAGCAGGTAAGAGAAGGCTAATTGTGTATTCTTTCCTCGCTTCCAGCATCCTTAATCCGCCCTCTCGCTCCACCCTCTGTCCCCCTAGACTTCCCAACTAGGTGGAAAGTTTTAAATGCAAATTCCTCTAATAAGCGTATATGAAAACGATTAGAAATATTAATGTCACATCGAATCAGTTAAAAAAGTTATACCTACCTACTATAATTTATCGGTAATTAATGGAAACTTGAATATTTTTAATAATTACACTTCCCATAGTTTATAATGAAGTCAAATAAAGTTCTACCAAAATATCGGTCCAAATCCCATAAAGTGAAGAAAATAAAACAAGCGCTTGGTAAACTGTATGAAACCCCGGCAGCACAGAAATGTCATCAAGTTTGCATTTCGTGCGAACAAAGACTACAAAAGCTAATTCGATGTAAACAAAATTGGCAAGCAAATTACATTTGCTTTCTCGGGTGTACGGGAATCCATAAAATGTATTCCCTTATGTATAAAAACTTATAACTAAGCAAACCCGAACGTAATGCAGTGGAATTGGACTCAATAAGAAGGCCACAGAGAGAAGAAAATTGCTGGACAAAAATTTGCATTTTTATTGAAATTTCTACTCTTGGTCACGGATAAAACTATGTCTCTAAATACGTACCTTAAGTTTTATATAAGCGTATTTGCGGTGTGTGTGTATGTCCGGTGGCAGCGTGTGTTTGCCGTGAGGGAGTGTGCGGGTGGGATGACGTAGTGATGGAATTAACCCGTGCTCTTTAGGTCATCGACTTTTAATGATGCATGGAAATTACACTAAATTAATATATACAATATATATATATATATATATATACATATGATGAGAGATGGATGATAACGGATATGGTTAGGATGGATGGATGCAATATACCTAAAAAACAGGAGCTTACAATTGTTTCAATACTATTTGTATATAAGACGAGTTGTAGATAGGTATTTATTTACAGTGCACAAAAATATGTTTTTATAAATTTAAATAGGTACGATTATCGACAAACCCATTTCCTTCCCTATCTCACTAACACGCGTTGGCAGACGATCGCTATACAAATGTGAACCTATACAGTAGTTGACTTTAGGGAAGGGATCATAATAGGAAATTTTCTCCGGCGAATATGCGCGCAGTATCCGATACCCTTTTCACTTGTATTGTTTTTATTTTCGAAACTTAATGAAAGAACTTGTCTCGCCTGCTGCGCAATTCGAATATTATGTTTTAGCTACCAACTTGACTTTATTAATTTAAGGATATTTAACCAAAGTCTTATTATGTCATTTAGTCATGTACTGAGTTAGACTTTATTCCCGTCAATTAAGCACCTCTGACTTGCTTACTGTCATTCAGGTATATTGTTATAAACTTAACATGTTGAATGATTTTCTTCCCTACTTGGGTTCTGGGTGCTTCAAACCATTTTCAGTAGAACTCTATCGGACAACTGTAAGTTTCGTAGTGTCCAATGGTTATATTAGTTTCCTATCAATTTATTACAAAAGTTATGATCGTGTTTTTCTTTCTTCGTGCAGTTGTTTTTCAGTGATACTTCCCAAGTTCTCTTGAAACAATTCAAACGAGAGTTAAGTTTGATAAATAATATCTATTTGTTTTATGTCTAGTGCGCCTATTTTATTATTGTTTTTCGACAATCGTATTTTCTTACCAACCTACCAATATGACGATAGTTGAAATAACAAAATCGCGAAAATACACGATTATCGAAGGGGATTAATAAAAAATGGCACTGTTTCTACGATTATAATCGTAATCAAGTTTAGGGTTAACATTAGAATAATTCAAACTTTGTTTTATTACCTTTGAAAATTGCCAAAAATACCATGGGAATTGATAGTAGCTTTTACTACTTAACCAGCGTATTGAACTTCAAAAAGTAGTCATTAACAAAACAAAATGAATATAGATAGATATTCAATTTCGGGTTCAAATGTACAGTTTCTATTGCGATATTTGACCAAGGAAAATTTTCGTATGAGAATAAAAAAAAAAACACTGATAATACTTGATATTTCCATCGGGGCCAGATTTTATGTTTAAGAAACTAGGACACAGAAAGCCAAGTTTTTTGTTCATCAGCTGTAAATGTCTCCACGAAGTGACCATAAATTTCTGCTCTATTAAAATTTATTGTCCCCGAAAACGTTTATTGTTACAATACGTAACTCGGTAACCCTTCCGCCGTCGTAAAACAGTGCAGTCACCGCGGAACATGCAAAAAAGTCTGTAGTCATATAAAGCTTGGCTTTTAGAACCATATTTGCGTAACAGGGTCGAATAGATTTTATGTCACCAGGGACAGTGCTTCATGAACTGTTATCCAATGCAATGAAAAAAAAATATTTGACGACAAGATATTTGTAATTCTTGTTACGAACCAGTAATAATTATAATCTGATAGTAAGTAAAGTAATCTATCAATTTTTACTCATGTTGTAATTTAATTGTAGGTATTTTGAATTAAAACACATAATTTATGTCAAATATGATTTTAAGCTTAGATCTTCGCGGACATTAGGAATACATTTTCACTGTAACGGGTACGCACGATTTTTGTTTTTTATCGATAATTCGAACCAATTATATTAATGTATCTTATATGTAAATTAAACTACAAAAGATTTATTTAATATCACTTTTAACATTTACGTGTTATCTAATAAAGCAGTCATTAAATCGCAGGACATTCGGCACATACGTTTCTTTTTATTCATGATAAAGCAAACACCGCTTTGAGAAGATAAAGAGGAGAAATCGACCGCAAGTATATAGAGGTTTACAGCGATAAAAATACCATGTTTATTTGCACGTCCTACATCAGAAAACACGCCGTGGCAAACAGTCTTAAAATTCAAACGGATCGAGTGCAAAAACAAATCTGCTCTAAAATATATACGACCTATATTTGAGTACAACGCGTCATCGCTACAAGACGTTGTCAATCAATGAAGAGTTGAACTTACATTCCTTAGTATCAGTAAACTCAGATCCCTACACGAGTAATTTTTCCCCTAAAAATGAGATTTGACAAAATTCCCAGAGAAGCAGGTGCGAACGTTATGGATAGTGAATGGAAGATAGTTTTTATTTTGCATATTTAACATTTAATGCTGGCGCAGATTAAACCTATCCCTTAAATTTAAAATCAAGTTTTAATATTAGCGCACATGCTCATACCACACGGGAATTCCATATTTCATTGGAACTAAATCGTATTGTTTGGTAACGACGTTTTTCTAGAGAAGAGCTGTGGTCTAGAAAGTACTTTTTTTCCAAGATACTTCTCATTTGTTATGAATGTTAAACCTTTATTAACGCATAGGTAATGTAAATACAAATGGAATATATTTATAAGCACTTAAGTCGTATTGAAGCATGATATAAATTTTATCATAAGTGGGTATCTACACAACTACTTACCAATGAACACTTTACACGAATGAAAGAAACGTTACATTTCCGGTGATATTTCAAAATTTTTGATCATGCAAAGCTCCTCATAAAATCCTGATAATTATGAACACAAAAAAATTTGGCAAATCGGTGGTGCCGTTCTCAACTGATGATTTTTCTTCGTAATAGAATTATTTTCAACCTTTTAAGCAACATCTATGCCTATAAAAATCAACCAAGAATTTTTTGGATTAGGTATTTAAAGATTTATTTATAACTTAAACACGTCGGTAATACTTATGGTGCTACATATATGTGAGCGGTGGTGACCACTTACCATTGCAGGCCAGTCTATGGGTCTACACAAAAATATTGGTCTTCAATAATAATAATTGCTTGAATTAGCTACATGAAAAGTAGATATAGTTTACTTATCTGCCATTTACAATTTCATGGCTTTCGTTTCGTTGACCTTATCTTCCTAATATGATTACTTCTACTTATTGATATCAAACCAGCATTTTGTACGAAAAATATATTTTTAATATGTTTGGTGTTCTAGAAAGCTATCGAAGACTTAAAGCTTTACCATAGACCGTTAGCATCCTTAAATATCTGTGTAGTTATACAGGATTTAATGTCGTGATTAAACTAAGCTACCAAACTTTCTAGCTCGATTGCTCTATCGTAAACGAGCCGCATTACGTAGCTCGCGTCCATGCCTCTAGATCCATCTCATGAAAAAATTAAAACATTAAGTAAAGTAGGAAAATAACAGCATACATTCAAGCACTGAGGCACCAAACCTGGTGCTTGGAGCAAATAACTTTACCGTAGTCCAGCAGGTACTGTGCCTTAAAACTTATTTTAGAGACATAAATAATTTAAGTCAAGTTATTTATTAAATCATGACGAGCAAATTTAGTTATCCAGTTCTTCATGAAATTCATCATTATACATCTAAAGATCAAACTCTGTCTTCGTTACTTCGTTACGTTTATTTATAGGTACTTAAAGGAACATATCCCTGCCATCCTCCGTTTGTGTTTAATGAATCCCCTCTCTTATTTATGTAGCCTTTACTTCAATGTTTATTTTAACTAAAGTGGTTTTCAAAGCTTTTGGTCTATAAACAATCAAATGTTCCACGCACTTTGGCGTCAGAGTTTGTATTGATTCTTCGTAACTTTTCATAAGAGTGTACAAAATAACTCCATCATTATTGGATAGATACACGTGTTATTAGATAACGTTCAGATGGTTTGGTACGCAAACTTCAGTTCTTTCTCATTTTGTACTGCACGCGATAAAATGCCTAACTGTAAAGATACAATAAAATATGTAAATCCAAATTACAAAATTTCCTTATTTCCATACTTTATAGAAAAGTTTGATTCAGAGTAGTACGTTTATTAAATTTTCTATAGGCATATTCACAACATTTTTTTCACTCAAATTCATAAACGCATGATATATAATTTATATTTGTAGATATTTATTTAGGTATACATATAATAATATTCTAAATTATCGATTTCTGTACATGAGAAAAAATATTATTTTAGTAACGCAATAGAACAAAACAATATTTATTAGAATTTTTGTCTCTTTGTCTATGCGATTGTTCGCGCAAATCTCAGAAACAGTTTGACCGATTTCGTTCTGGTTTTCACTAATGTATTGCAGTAAACATTGGTTAGCAAAGTTTGTTTCATTGCAATCTGCCCATAAATAAAAAATAGATAAATTGTTATTGTAGTTTTTAATTCATAGAACGAGAAAATCTCAGTCCTAAATAATGCATGTGCTATTTCTAAGCGTAGTTTTTCTGAAGCGAAGCGAGAATAGTTTTGATTACTTTTAAAACGTGATAGATACTACATATATTACATATTGTATTCGTTCTTATGTATCAATTTACTTATAAATTGTGACATTATTTTCGGAATAGGTGGGTAATATCCGCTAGTTTATTTTCATCGCTCGGATGAAAGCAGTCCAAACTCCCATGAAGGATCGTTGAGTTTGATGTGAAATGTATGCTAATGCTCATGTAATTGGCGAAACTTCCTCTTATACAAGTATTTGATCATATAGAACTACCATTAGCCGTTGTTATTTCCGATCTTATAAGAAATTCCGATAAAGGACGACATGAAAAATTCAATAGTTAGTCGGCCAAGATGTCGCAGGACCGAAAGTGAAAAAAACGAAAACAATAACATGAACTTAATTCAAAATCTGTATTCAGAGCGCGATGTGCCTGTCCACAGCTGGGATATTTGGCGAGCGGTCAGCATTTAGTACCGCCACGGTGAAGTTTTGAATCTCGCTTCGTACGACAATTTACTCCATTTGTGACGGATAAAAATATTTACGATCTCTTAATTGAACATTACACAAGGAATCGCTCGTCAGACGGATATATCAGGGACACGTATACATACGGCCAAGCTATTTCTGTACCAAGTACCAATTTACAGCATTCCACTTATGAGCATTCGAATCTCCAGTAAATTAATTTCAATTTACAGCTCACTTTGATGCTATGTATTGCGATGATACAGTCTAATTTAAATGAAATCCTGCCAGTAATCGAAGTGTCTACACATTATAAAATGAAGATACGGTCGATATGGGTTCGTATTAAAATTTTGCGACCATGGATGAGAATTTCAAGTAATTACGCTAATAAAAGACCTCGTTTATCAAGTCTATAGACACGACTACCTACTGTTTATGTTCAGAAGGAGCTTATTGGCAAATATATCTGTGTGTTAATTGGGTAAATGCTTTTAAATCTTCGTGGTTGGATGACCGACTCGATTCAAGCTTGTTTGAAATTTTAAAAAACTTTACTTTAACATTCTTGGCAGTAACAAAAAAACCTTATCAATCAAATCTTTGCGATAACTTTTAAGTAATATCTTATTTTTACGTTTAATAATAATTTTTAAATTAAGTAAAAAATGTAAATTGGTTATAATTTAATTAATTTATTGAAGACATTCATAATACCGCCGTAGTTGCCAAACCGGAGCAAATATTATTATTAAACAAATAGTAATATTCCGCGGGCCTACCTATTTAACAGTAGTAACAGAATTATTGTTCAATAAAGGTTAAAAACTTCAAACGCACTGGCACGCATACCAGGTTAGTTAGCTTATTCATTTTTTTAACCAAACTATTACGCTTCCATTAAGTTTATGTATGTTATTTAAAATTCTAAACTTTTATATAAACTGCAATATCCAAAACTATTTTAATCTTAAAACCAATTCAGCAAATGGAAAAGTCGGAGAGTAATATATGTGACAAGATTCTCACGAGTAATTTATTCTGATCACACTTGGGTTTAAATGAAGTTTTCCCAAAGCGTGCACATGTATATTACATTTAAAAGTCAATGTAAAAATTCATTAAATTATGTTTATGGTGAAATATGTGTTACCATATTATTTCGCGAACCATCATCGGTGTAGTATTTACATTTTTATATAACAAGTTTTTTTTAAACCTGTACTCGTATAAGTTCATTAAAAATAGTTGCAATGAAATTGCATTTGTTTTTCATGCATGGCTTCAAAGTCAGAGTTTTAGAAACTGCTTTATTTTTTACCGTCAACGTGTTGGTGACTACTTGCCATTAAATTGATCGTTTCATTGTATTCTTTAATTATAACCATTAGGTAACAGTAAAAAAAAATCCTCATTCGACATGGTACACCATTAAAAGTATTTCGCAAGCCAAGTCAATTTTTTTTTATATATGTCTTAAGAATTTCGAAGCAGAATGATGGCACGATTACTTGAATATTTAGATGGTAACTGTAAGCGATAATTACTAGGTACCATCTCTAATTTAACTCATCGAAACTTAATTCTACAGATGCTTCGAATTATTGTCTAAATAATGTTTCAGATTATTTAGGCGCCTGTTTAAACTTGTTCGCTCATATTTGCGCGTTGACGAGGTAAAGTAACCTTTGTTATCGATTTAACTATCAAATCAAGCTCATAAAATTGAAATGACAATACCATTTAATGAACAAAATTGTAAAATTAATAGTTAAACTAAATTAAAGTCACAAACACCGCAGTTAGGTACTCTTGGGATTTGTTCGAAATAGCATTGGGAACATGAGATGAATATGCAATTTGTACCGGTGATGTTCTGTAGCTATGTTATTAGGATATGGTTGAACAAATAACAATATTCACAAAAAATTCAATAATTTTACAACTAAAATAGACTTTGTTTTGTTTTCATTTATGGATGGATAGCGCTTGTTGGCATCGTTACAAAACACAACAAACATGAACGCGAAGGCTAGATGCAAAGCAAGCAACCTACATACCTATCTGAAGTCGTCGACCTTGCAAGGACGGAATCCGTCATCCGACAGGTCAAGGTCACGACGACTCATGTCACAACCGTCACACAGATATCTGCATCTGTGATCGTCTACTTTGATATCGTCGCTAGTGCACAAACAAACGTACAAATTTCAACATTGTCCCCTCGAAATAAGAGCTGTAACTTCTGCCGTATAAAAATAGTCAGTGCAATGACCTCGATCCACTGGAATACATACTCTTTGCTTCAACGTTTCGAGATGTTACTTTCGTTGCATACCTATTTTAAATGGTAATAAATTATTAGGGAGTTATGGTATTTTGTGTCAGTTTCCTTGTTGGTACGAAAGGGCATTCGAGCTCAAGGATTTTATTATGTCCTTACGTGTACGTACAACCTTCTTAAGGTGATTTCACAGTTATCTGTAGAATTAAATTAAATTAAATAAAGTCAAATTTACGAAATGAAAATTAATAAATAATAAACAAACTGTAGGTACCAGTGGAGGTAATTTTTTAGGTTGGTTGCGAAAAGCGAAAAGGAAATAACATTCTAATGTTTATTGACGGGTACTTAGCAATTAGGTACGTGTAGATAATTATCGACTTAATTAAATCCGTGCAGGTATATCAAGAATTGCACTTGGGTTTTCAGGACGAGTATTTAAGTAGGTACTCATTTCAAGATTTGATTTCCTCATTATAAGTAGGTACTTATACTGAAAATAAGTTTAAAAATTATTGTAAACTTATTTTCAATATTATTTATCTCGTGGCACGTCTTTATACTAACCTACCTACATATTACAAATTTAAATTAAGTAACTAATGGATAGGCATTTCTGGATTAAACAAAGCTTTTAAATGCCATTGAGCACTCAAGAACGGAAATCAATGTCGATAACCATAAACTTGCGATTTTAAATAAAAATTATAAATATATGGGTCTAATCTGTGAAGCTATCACATAAATAAGGGAAACAACAGATGCCCGATCCCTCGAGCCGTCGGCCATCTTCATTCCAATTGTATAACAATAAATTGTAGAAAGAAAAAAGTTGATATTTAGTCGGCGGTCTCAAGATTCAGTTGTTAAGGCACAAGGTGGTCTTTAATTATTTGAAATAAATATAATTTAACAGAACTTCATTAGTCTAGCTTTGGTAATTTTTTTCGTAATAAATAATTTTTAGGCGCACAGCCGAACAAATTATGGCAACAGCTATCAAGATCGGGTCTACAATTATTCTCATTGTAAGGAATACAAAATTTTCTATTAGGTAATTCAATGCGTCCATTACATTTGCATATTACGACGGCGTCTTTGGTATTCGTGCCGAAACAATGATTTTTTAACGTTACGCCTAATTACTTACACGTAGATGAAGTATGAAAGGTGTAGGCTACGAAGTTGTGAACGTAATAGGAAGCGGTAGAAGTGTACGCCTTACAAAATCCTATTATAAATCTTATAGCGTAAAATCAGTGTGTTGGTAATGTTTATAGGAACGAGTTCGCCCGCTGGGCACACGGGGTGCCTTGTAAAACGAAATTGTTGCCGCCACGCCCACTTATATTAAAAACGTGAATAAACATATTCGGTACTATATAATACAAAAGTCCCTGCAATCCCCTTGTTCTGACTTACTTTGTGATGTCAGCCAAATAGCACCATCAGCTTCATAAGAAAAACATAATTTACCCACCTATTTTACACGCATAAAAACATTGTTTGTAAATACCAAAGTATTGACCCTACTTAGTGATATGATATCACCTTTATGTTATCATCAACATAATAATAATTGTTCCACTGCTCGGTGAGGATCATCTTTTAGGATGGTAGTAGTC
>DWPT01005086.1:0-12560 GCA_018251895.1 Agathymus mariae mariae | reverse complement strand
TTTGCAGTTTGCTTTCAACGAAAACTAGGTCGCTAATGAGCTTCTTTGTACGCTTCTCCATCGAGTCCATAGCTTTACCAGTTTTCGATACGATATTAATACATAAAACTGATTTCAATATGAGATCGCTCAGCAATTACAGCACATGAATACGAGATGGTGAAATAAAGTGTCTTCTTTTTTCTTTTATGTTAAATTGTTAACCGTTAATCTACAGCACCACATATCCACAACCAACAAATGTCGAGTATAGTTTAAGAAATTAGACGATTATGATCATAAAGGCTTAATATACCAGCAGTTACGTAATCACCCAGCATAAGCATATTCCTATACTGCTAAACGTTGAACACCTCTAGATCTGGCCACCTTACAATAAAATTGGAAAATGTAGAAACTTGTGGACACACTAAAGCAATGAAATTGTTTGTGTAATAGAGATAGCCGTTTTAAAAGTGATAGACGACCATTCTGCCAGTCTACTACTACCTGTCCTCTAAAAGCTGTGTTACTAAGTATAACGTGTAGGACAATATGGACCTGACTAGTTCTACACTGTTCTGTTAATCTGGTGTCAATGGAGACGCGTGTTGAGCAACAATTGATCAATTTAATGACCATTGTGAATTTAATTCACACGTGCGCGCCAATACACGAGTCTAAATGCGTTTTATTGTGTCGGTTACCTTACGCAACCTATTAACGATATACTATAAGTGTAGGTCGACATCGATACACCTTGTAGTCGAGTGCGCTGCACCGACGCACCGTGAAGCTACTCTACCTGTTTGTACATGTTACTTTGTAAGTGGACAGTAGTGTCATCTATAGGATTTGAAGAGTTGCGAAATATTAGTAGTCTGCTGCACGTGTCCATTCTCCCAACCGAGAACACCAGGGGAGCTTATAAAATATATAATATGTGGTCGATGACGAAATTTGGACACATGAGAATGTATAGACTGACATAAGTCATTTATTTCTGAACATATGTCATCCATTTATTTTGAAGTTTTCGAATACAATACTTTCTAGGGATCTTATATCGTATTTGCCAGTAGATAAGAGAGAGAGTAAGCCGAGTGAGAAAGCGAAATTCAGGAGATCTAAAACCAATATATTTTTAATGTTATTTATCGGTACTATAATTGAAACATACAGAGTAATTCCCACTATAACCACTGCCTTTCCTCATTCGAATAGGTACTTGCGCCGGACGCTGCTTGAATTTCATCGGCCACTTCATGTCGGAGTAAGCTGTTCGATTACGAGCGTCTAATTTTAAATAGATTTATTTATTCATTTCATGTAAACGATATTAAACTTATATTAATAAATAAAACAGTGAGTACCGAAGCGGCGATGTGATTGTAGTTTATCGAATACGGCAATGACATTGAAATTTTAGTGGTTGTTTTCATGTGAGTGTATATAGTTTCACGCAACACACTGGTAACACTATGCAACGTTGATTGCACGCGATGCACGCGCGGAAATTGGTAAATCTAATTTAGCATCGATTACTGACGATTTTCGAACTATTACCGTGTGGGTGTTGTTATTGGGCGGCTTCCTTCCTTGTGTGTATTGATATAAACTGAGTGCTTTATAGTTGTAGGTTTCCAATTGCGAAGTTGTGACCCTCCCACTGAGATAGAAGTAATCACTACAAATCGCTATGGTTTTGTAATAGTTATAACGCTAGTAGGTTACTGTAAAAATGCAATCAGCACACTGACCAAATCTGCCGTGAAGCAAGTCGCTTCGAAAAACTTGTACAGTGATTCAAACTTATTTACAGTTAACGTTACAATTCCCATGAGTAGCACATATTTGTAATCGATTTAAAAAGTTAAATCTGTGTGTAGAATGATATATAAATAAAAGATAAATTTTGGGCTCACGTCCGATATATCAATTTGTTACATGTATAAAAACGTCAAAACCTTTTGTAACGATCCACCAGGCAAATTCTGCAATTTATGTTGACATTCTTAGTCCTTATCGGGTTTGTCATATTTACATGTGCATATATTCGGTGATATCATTTTGGGTTAAAATCCGAAACCCTTAAGGTGACAACGACACTGCCATTGTGATTAGAAAGATATTCATCGTTATAACGAGTTTTACGATCTGCCTTTTCGTGTAAGATGTCTCAAAAAGTTTAAAAAATTTGCATAAAGATAAAATCTCTTGAACGTTTACGTACGATCTTTTTATTTATAACATAGTGGGCTATGTTTTTTTGTAGCTTGAGATACTTAAGAAATCTGATACTGAGGGAATTTACTCAACCTGTGGCAAAGTCCGGTTGAAAATATTACAACGCCTTCTGAGTTCATACATTAACTTGTACTGGAGCAGCACGATGGATGGAGTATGGTTAACATTTATCTTAGAGTAAAGTTTATGATGCTCTATGAGTCTTTTGTGAGAAGACAATTATTTCCCAAATCTTGTATATGTGGGCCGGTATATCTGAATACAGCATATACCAAAGTGATATAACGTAAATCTATACATCTATACTATTTTTAATCTCTCTTGGAACAATAATATAATTATTGCAACTTTATGGGTGTAACGCCTAAGTTAATAAAATTATTCTAGTTTATTTATGTTGCATAAAAACAAGAAGATGAACAAAAAATCAATCTATTGTCTTCGCATTTGTATACAAAATTACTTTGAAACAAATTTAGACTCAAAGTAAAAGGCCAGTCTCCGGCACCGGTCAAGATTTTAGCGACTGCTGGTATTTCTGTGCGGATTGTTATATAGATGGCGTAACATTATATAATTACAACATTACTGGATATACTTCTTCGGCGTATCATAAGGCGTTGCACTCTTGACGGAATGCTACACGGGCATGTGGTTGGTGGCATTTCTACATACACACAGCACATTGCGGTGAAATATAAGAAGACCACAACACGAGCCCCATTTTGCGACATGTACCAGTCGGCTCCACGTGGTCGGTCGGAGCACACGTCTGCATATGTTGCCAATTGAACAAGTAGCATTATACCACCGTTATTACTTGTGCAAGTAAGTATCTTGATGTAAAGATAAAGTTACAATTCTACAGTATGCTTTTTGAATTATTAGATTCCACAGTACCCTAAGCTAAAACACCTAAGAGTTGTTTACTCATATTTCGGCATACCAGATTCACACATAAATTAAATATCGTAAACGATACCGAGATGAAAAGAATTAGTTGAAACAGGTGTGTTTGTTGCTGAACGTTCATATAATTTTGTAAGTTCTCTGTTTCAGGACATTTGGTTCTGAAATGAAATCAAGTTGAATTGAAAACAAAAACGAATTCAGGACAGCACGTTGTAAAATCGTTTATTTAAGTGAGATACTACTTATGAGGATATTTAATAGTCCGCGCAGTGTTGTGTAAGAACGTGTGAAAACATGGACAGGAACAAGCATTGGCTGTAATTCAATATGTTTGCATCTCTAACATTTACACAGTGTCGAGGTATCTCGGAAAATATACGATTGGCCACTTGCCTTTATACGTTTAGAAATTTAGTAAGCCTGCTACGTAGATACGTTAATTTACGACAAAAGTTTAACAAATAATGTACTTATTATTGCAAAATTTATGGTCAACAATCAGTTTAAAATTTGTTCTGAAATAAATTATTTAGGCAACACAAATTCATTATACCAGTAAGTTCAAGAATTAGAAAATCAATCCTAGAAAACGTACTCATTATTCAACTTTGAAAGTATGTAATTGGCAGCACGAAAAAATTGATAACGGAACTACTAAATTGCCATAATCAACTAATATAATTCAAAAAGGAAACAAAAACATTTTAAGCGATTAGGTTTCGAAAATTTAATTACAATCGAATGGGATTTATGTTATAAAGATACATTATGAAAATATTCAATCAAAATCAATTAAGTGTTTATTTACATTAAGTTTTGAAATTATTACTTATTGTTATGACAATTTAATAACACTTAAATTAAAATGCTTAGTAACTCTTGGTGTTTTTTCGTTATTCATCAGACATCAATTTGAAATTTCATCCTTTTCTACAAACAAACAAGACTTTTACATACCGTCAAACGGGGCTGCTACACCCATTATAAATTGTATTAATCTTTTGCGAGTATATCTTGCCATTATTAATCCGCAATTAGCACAAATATTTTACCGACGCGTTACAAAACTGCTTAATCTTGAAGTAAATGACTCGTAAAACTGTAATTTTACATAGTGCACATCGAAACTGGGAGATAGCATCAGCGCATTGCATTGTTCCATGCTTTAATAAAACATTATACTGACTCGGGCGTTAGTTTTATCACGTTAATAGATGTGTTGGAATCGTTTGTGAATTACATTATAAATGTCTACAAAGCCGTGATAGTTTGGTGTTCTAAACACATAGTGCAATAGTTTAAATTTTACATGCAACTCTGGTATTCAAAATCATGTGCGTATTACGAATATCACTTATTTCTGATGTAAAGCTAAACATCGTAAAGAAGTCTATTTATTAGATCGTTGCATTTCATAGTTGGGTAAAGAGATGGTCCTTAACTTTCATTGTAAGAGGAGATTCGAGCAGTGGGACAGTTGCGGGTTTTCATCATATTTTACAATATGTTATTACATGAAGTTGAAACTGTGTTCAAAGTCATAAATATTTACGAACAGGAGACAGGCGTACTTGGATTCTTAAGAGATATCATATAATGAAGTGCAGTAAACCAGGCTTATCCATACTACTATGTAAATCCGTAGTGCCTGCCTGTCTGTAAATTTCATATTTTGTTAAATTTCATGATAAATTTTCGTTTTATAACTCATTGACATCAATTTGACTATTTTGAAAATTTCTGTCCGCCTGTCGGTCTGTCTGTTCCAGGCGAAAAACATAAAATTTTGAATAATCATGTATATATATATAATTGTTCAATTCGATCGAAGTCGCAGAACACCTCTATTCACAGAACAATAATAGTAATAATATTATAAAATTGAGTTTTACAATTATGTGTTATCGTTAATATCTAACATTAAACGGGGTTGCACAACGATTCAGCTCGAAGGACCAATTTACATATAAATATCTGCTCTGGTAAACCGCATATTACATAGTAATGTACATATGTTTGTGCATTTTTTATTGAGGTCACTCTACACGTCATGCAAACAGCCTTCTGTCACAATGACACTGTTAGCATGACAATAGAATAGGCCCTGCGTCGCGGTGGCACCACTTCACATTAACCAGCGGAGAGACGAGTGTAATGATTTAGCAACTGGGGTATCTGTGGTTCAAATGGAGTTACTATGTCGTCATGTATTTTTTGTGCATAGCTGAGAAAAAACTAACATAACCTTCCGTAACAGAAGCAGGATTAGTTGAACCCGCTTGTTGACTGGTTTTCCAATATTGTAAATGAAATAATGGGTGGCGCTCAAGTGCCGTACTTGATTTGACCATAAGTACTTTTGTAAATTAGAGAACTATAATTCGCTTCTTCTATATAAATAATAGGCCCAAGAAATTCCGCCCTGTTACGATCTGAAGATGATACCTCTTAAACGCTGACCTTCAGAGTCGATGCACGTGATTCTTATTTCTTTAGGAATGTATTCTTTTACAGTTGCGAGAGTTATGGCTTCCATTTCCATTTCTTTCAAACTGGATGTCAAGAACTCACGTAACATGGTTCTGTTGCGCTTGCCAGTGACAGTTAAAGCAATGTCTGCAGCGTTTCGAAAAAGTAAGGTCCGATTACTCTTTCAGCACAGACCACATGTAATGCAATCATGTTTTAGGAAGTATAAAGGTGTTTTTGATTAATGCGCGATATCTTACCATTTAGGAGATATCATCTAGAAATCCTGAAGGGACGAAATTTTATAGCCTAATTTTATTCGTGTATAGAAAAAACTAATCATAGTTTGTTATTTAATAAATTAGTTGCTGAACCAAATAGGTTCATTACTTTTGCGGCACCCAGTACGTCTACCCAAATCTTGTTTAGGTTCGGAAAATCACCATAGCTCATAGCATATTAGGCACCATAGCTAATTAAGGTACAGAAAGAGCCTTTCCACCACATAAAAAAATAAGTTTCACTCTTCATTACCTCTTTAACGATAATATATACAAACAGTTCAATGTTTACAAGTGGAAGCAGAAAAACGGCCGCGTTGTCATTACGCACAATGTATGTTTTATGGCCGAATTTTATTATGCAGTGTTTATGTAACATACTTCTGTTGGGAGCTTTCTTCGAGATCTGGTGTAATGAGCGCGCCAGCTTCTGGCCATAACGCATTTGTTGTAGTGATGACGAATAAATTATGACCAGTTTAGCAACTCATGCGTCTCCGAAACCGTGTTATACAAGCCTGAAATGTTTGAATGAAATGAATTAACGTAACGAGACATCGGTTGGGTGTGCAGCGGTTAAATGAATGAGAGAATAAGTCGTTTGTTAACGTTATCGATGAGGACATGATTTAGCGCAATGTAGAAAACACAGGAGAAATCTATAACTATAACTCACGTCAGAATTATCAGTCGCAGAACTAAATTAAGAACAGATAATGTTACATTTTTAAGATCTTTTTTCATTATATACTATATTAGTGGCTTACATTTTTTAATATCACAACTTCCAGAAATCTGCCTAATTAGAACCATCACATTAAGCAGTCACAATTTTAAGTGATCATTCAAACTTTGGATGTCTGAGAGCATAAATATTTATAAATGATTATCTCGACTGGGAAAATATTCGACACCACTACATTTTTAAACACTTAGCAACTATTTCTAGGTAGTACCTACTCAGCGGCAGTTACCTGAGTGTGACCGATGTTGAACACGTGTTACTGTCCTGAAGTATTATTTAAATTTGCTCAGGTAATGTATAGCCGGCCAGATAACAAAATGTGAACTGCACGTTCTATTACTACTAACTAAAAGAAATATGGCATGTGTTCCTCCTCAAGACGCCTGGTCAAGATCACTAGTACGCTCTCGCATTATTGTACCTACACCAACCTTTTCGTTAATATACTACCATTAACATATAAATGTCATGTTGCATCATATTTAAGACATGCCGGTGAGAAATAAAATACCCTAAGTTGATAAACGTTATTTAAAATACATTATATTTTTAAACGATTTCAAAAAAGGAGAAGGTTCTCAACTGCTTAGCGTATTTTTTAATTCTTTTACTTTTCTTTTTACTAATTTTGCGTAATGATAATAATAGTGAATTGACATTTATTTTAACACTGTATATTTAATTAATGATCTCGGCCGTTTGATCTTACAAACAAGACGCATGACATGATTTAAGTACATATACGTAATCAGTTGTTATGCAGGTAATACAGCCGCTGGCCGGCCGTAACGTTACGGTTATGCGGTACGTCTGTCACCACAATATTATCAGAGAACTCGTGTTGCCATTCAAATGGACTCAACAATGACCACCATGCTGAATCTATAATATTTTTTCCTAAAAGAATAAACGACACGATCCGCCTGTTAGCTTCACTGATGTATTAGAAAGTGCACTATGAAAATTGAGTTTTAAGGCTGTTTTTAATAGTTTGATAGCATTAAATAAAATTGATATTATCTTTAATTAGTAACTATTTTGCTTTTTTCTTACTATTTATAATTTCGTTTTATTTTATTCTAGGTTTATTGTATGTAAACAGCATGTGTTCACGATATACACAAATATTAAATGTTGTGCACAGATAGTGATTGTCGTTGATTATATTCTTAATTTTGTATCATGCTACATCTAATTGTACTTAACATGGACTATAATGACTTCGAAAAACGAATTATTACTTTACTTATATAACATAAAATTCTATAAGTTATGTTCAGATGTTCAAGATGTTCCGCTCGGTCTTCTGGACAGACACGCAGACTTGTTATAGGCATGTTTTAGACAGTCTTCATTTTAGTTAATTGAATCCCTATTCATTCAAACTGGCTTACTTAGGGTCTGCGTTACATAAAATGAAACCAAGAGAGTGATTAATAAAAAAACATATCGGTATTATATTTCATAGATTATAAATTACTTTGATGGATATTAATAATCTTTCCCTAATTTACAGAAACGATAGGTAAAACTAATAAGCTATCACTGAGGAATAATAATATAGAAACTGCCTAGCTATGACGGTTTACGACGAGCGAGAGAAAGTGATTGATTTCACATGTGATTTTTATTAGGAATCAAATAATGAAAAGTAGTATGCAATGCGTATTATGTTAGCGATTTATGTTAAATTAAAATTCTGTTTGTAACTTAGTAACATAAATTTATTGTTTTTATTGTCACGTAGATTTCTATGGTACATTAAGTATCTACTTTTAGATTTTTTACGGTACTTTTACGGTACGGTACTCTAGTTTTCTTGATCTATCTACATTTTGTGCGTTAGTTACATTAATAACAATTAATAAATAATGGACCAATACGAGTTTATATAATCAACGTAATGAATAATAGTATTCATATATTCAATCGGAAACAAATTATTATAATTACCTCATTTTCATTTTTAAAATACACTAAATCCGTGCAACACCAAGAAATGAACGTCAAAAAGCGCGCGAAAACCCGGAACGCAATGGCCGAGCGGGAGCGGGATTCAACTGCGCGGCAACGTGCTTTCTCTGGGCTTTATAACTTGCTGCAGTCGCGCAGCTCAGCAGCCCGACGGGGGCAAAGAAATGCAACCGTTTGGCAATGGTACGCGAATCGAACGAATTCGATAAAATTCGTAAACTCAGAGCGGTAGATACGACACCGAATATAATTATTCGGCTCGGATGTCGCTCAAGTGTGAAGCGACCGAAGTTTCAATGGGTTGATTTATTTAACTTCCGAAGTTGAAAGTTAATTTGACAATGACAATGCGAAACTACACTTTTACATTTCTATCGCATTAAAATTATTATCAATATAGCTGTCCTCGTTTTCAATTGTCTTTTATAATGCAAGTAAAATTAAAATAGTTTCCTTTCGTTACTCGCCGCTTCAGTTTAGCACAATAACTTTTCAATGAAAACAAAAAAATGACGTTATATCACTTAACGCTTAACTTTAAAAAGTGAAAAACTTCGGTTTGCAGTCGATAGTTGTTGAAATTAAGCCGTGGCATAGAATGTAAGATCATTGGTAAGAATAACAATTACATAAACAATGATTTATATATATAAAGTCATATTGACGTTGTCATTTATATCAAACCTTCAGACCAGCGTAAACTTACGATAATCATCACGCATATGCATACATATTAAACACTACCTATCACCTACAAAAGTACCACCGCACGTTACAAATTATATTATATAAAATAGAGAACTAAATAAATCACACATCAATTTCGAATCGAAATTTCGTACGAAAGGGTTTCGTACGTTGAATTATTCGGAATATTTAACTTCGTATATACAGGTTGTTGTAGAAATTTAAGGATTATCACATTGATCCTCTTGTAAAGCTTTGGCTTGTGTTATTTACTGTTAATTTCAATTGCTTTTGTTGGAGAAACAACTGAGCATGACTTATTATGCCCTAGGTTTTTTCTTAGCCGAATTATAAAAATCACTAATAAATGAATTTGTACATCCAAAAGTAGCGCGGTATCTATGACAAGTTTGGCCAGTCAGTTCTCAACTCGTTCGCTAAGTTATGTGTGCACAAATACAGACATTTTGCGTGTTAATAAATCAAAGTCAAGTCTGAAGTTAATGTCGAGAGTATTTACTTTTCTTTGTACAGAAACTCAATGATTTCTCTTTGCACAAGAATGATATCCGACTTACAGGTACTGGGTCTTTAGAATGAAATGACACAAAATTATTTATTATAATTTTTAGCTGGCTAAATTGCCACATATGTACATCGTGCCTTTGTCTCGATACCAATTACTGCCAAATGGAATTAATAACAAACCCAAACACTTAATTATGTTTTCATTACAACCCACTGTTTCACTGCTGGGCTCAGAGATTGCCTTTCTATAAGGGGAACTAAATCCGTCTCGCTTAAGGGCGGATTGGCAGTCTTCAGATACCTTTGAGAACATTATGTAGAATTCTCAGACATGCCAGTTTCCTCGTAATGTTTTCCTACACCGAAGTAAATGGAAATTAATTGGTAATATGGACATCATTGTAATAAAAAATAATACCACCAAAAGGACAATATGAATAAAGAGTTCGTACATTACATTAATATAAATCAATTAATTAAATTAAGAAAACAATGCTTAACAAGAATTTTAGAATAGATGCAATTAATCAGAATTGGTTTGAATAATAGCACTAAATCGAATCGATACAAATTAAAATGTCATAAATATTTATTAATAATTAGATAGTAAATCAAAATTCATAAATGATATACAGACTTAACATTAAATAAAAATTGACATACAAATTAGGTTGTTGTTCACGTTTGGATTTTAATAGTGTCCTTTTAAATTGGCAGATGCTGCCTGGGAAGAGGTCTGTCTGATCATTTTTTGCAGCTTCGTTGTATTCTTTTGTAAACGAGTTGAGAGGAGCTTTTTTGCGTTTTTTTTTAGTTAATATTTTTTGGGATTTCATTAAGTGAGGGGCCTCTCGAAAATGATGAGATTTCATTGACAAGTGAATATGTTCATTAATTCACCAATCTTTAAAGGCTTTACATAATCGTGGTACAGAAGAATTGCTACATAACATTGTTGTCCTTAGTATTGGAACAAAAAGTGAAATAGAGAGACGTGGGGCGGTACGGGGGCTCCTGAATTTAAAACTACTTAATAGTTGTGATTTTTCAGAATATGACAGCTTTCATTTTGAGATTTTAGCAGAGTTATGATAAGTGCAACAAGATTTTTTTTAATGCGTTCAAGTCTGAGTCTGAGTCACGTAGTGAGGCCTCCAAGCAACAGGGTATTATTTTAGGATACTTAGTACAAGGGTATTGTATAAAACAATTTTTGACAATGGTACCCGTTTAGATATGTTCTCTATGTGTGGCAAAAATTTTATTAGCTAATGTAATCCCTAAGTCTCTAATGCTACTCACCTGTTGTACACGCGATCTTTAAATACAATATTTTGATTCTACAGCATTGTATTATCTGGTAAATGTTACGAAGAAACATTTGCCTATATTTAGCTTCATTCCGTTACCGAAACACCATTGACAGTGCCTACAAGTAGATCTCGTTGAAGCATAGAAACGTCTAACTGCGTTTTAATTTTTCGGGCAAATTTTAAATGATCCGCGAGTAAGAAAGTAGTAGATGAAAGGAAGCAGTTATATAGATATATTATATTGAAGAAAATTGGTCCTAGGTGTAAACACTGTGGAATCTCAGAGGTTATATTCCGCAATTTCGACTTATATCCGTTTATAACTACAAAAAAGAAAGACTTGTTAAATATGACGAGACCCAATTGATTATATTTATTTATTTATTAAAAAATCGCCAACATTCTATACACCATTACATTTTCAAATAAAATAAAATTAAATAATTGCAAGAAAGTCAAGGTTAGTGCTAGAATAATTATAGGCAACGACAGCATGTATACAAGACATCAAATTACATAAAAATTAAATTAACATAAAATTAAAATAAATGTCAAAATACAAATTATTTATAACATTTAACAAAATCGAACAGAGATTGAAATATTCTATAAACATTAACTAATGAATTGCCTCTGAATTCTGAATTTCAAAGTTTATCGATGAGCACCGGATGAACGTCTTATACTATAATAGAAGTAAGAAACAGCTGTGATTTATTTAAAACACAACTGTGTTAAAACTTGGTAAAAAGTTGTTAGTATTGCAGGTTAAACACAAAATAGATTCAAGTTGGAAAAATACCGCTCGATTTCTACTCTACGGTGTATATAAAATATTAGAAATTTCGATCCAAAACTATTAAAATAATGATTCATTTAATAACTTTCGAGTAAGGTGGTAAATATTGGTTGGGGAGTTGTTTTGTTAAGATGATAAACAAATGTTACAAAAACGCCTACGTCTGATTTCGACCTTTCATGTCGAGGTTAAGATTTCTCAGGTAGACGATACCGATTGCCACTGGGAAGGGACAATGCTCCGTAGTGTACCTATGCATTGAAGGACGGGCAAAGGACGACAGGTCGAAGATATGGGAATGCGAGGCTATGCAGTAAAATATGTCTGTAACTTTAATTTTAATGGCGTAAAATATATCTCGTGAATACACCATTCATTCTCAAGGCTGTACGCGAGTGAATATATATCTCATATTCTGCTTTTTTGCTTTTGCTTTGCTGGTTATTAAAACTACAAATGTTATCACGCCGAAGTTTATGTACTCACCATTTTTTAATATACTTAATTGTGACCGTGATGCATGGATGTGCAAATATATTCTACATAATAATAATATATTATAATTGTAAATGATTCCAATGCATTTTAATCTAGATTACACCTTTTAGATTATATTGTGATATATA